>CABHPQ010164211.1:0-14487 GCA_902168405.1 Peromyscus aztecus
GGAAAGGGACCCCACGGGGGGGGGTCCAGAAAGTTGTGTAGCCTGCGAGTGTTGCCTAGCCTGATGTCAATCACGACGTTGTTGGGGGGGGGGGGGGGGGGGGGGGGGGGGGAAGGTGGATAAGAAAGTATTGGAATCGTCCTGAGAAAAACAAATGCATGTTCGGTCTGCAAATAGCAGCATTTACTATCTTTCTTGGACCACAGAAAAGGGAATAGAGACTTCTATAATTAAAGGGAAAAGAAAATGAAAGGAGCTGAAAATACTGAACTGTGTAGCCTGGGTGGGTTAAGTTTGAAAACACACGAAATTATCAGGACTGCCAAACAGCATTTCTGAGAAACCGTATCGCAAATTGTGTAGAAAATCAATGCTGAAAGAGGAGCAGGCGCTGTGCCTCCCACTCCTTTAAAGAATCCCAGAAATAGTTGCTGAGAGTTTTCTCTCCCCCCACCCCCCCACCGCCCCTTTCCGCTGAAGCAGGCGGTATGACACACTGAAAATAAAATCAACTTTCATCTGAAGCACCACTCTGTCCTGTGTTTGGATTTCGGTGTGAGCAAAGGATTCATTCACAGTGGTACACAACCGATACCCTAATAGCGTCTAATATGTTTATTTTTACTTTTTTAAAAGCTTGTTCTGTGCATTGCAGTTATTAAGAAATTGTACTTGTAGGCTCAGTTCATTTTTTTCTTTTTTTTTAAGTTATGGCAAATGATGGTATTAAGAAAAGATACACCATTTCATTGGGGAGAAATCACTTGTTCTTGTGCTCAGGTTTTCAAATTTGATGATTTTTTTTTAACTTGCAATATCTGTGACATTGTTAAAATTAAATGTTTAACCTATTTGTGAACTATCTGAATGAAATGTTTTCTGTTTTTTGTTTTTGTTTTTGTTTTTCTCCTAAAGTAAGATTTGGAAAGGCCAAACTAAAGAGACTCCAGAAGTGGTTCTAATCAATTCAATAGGCAGCAAATTCAGAAACCTGGAATGTGTGACTATACTATATAAAGGGTGACATACTATAAATAAAGATTTATTTATATATATGTATATGAAAGACGTCCTCTAAACATTCCTTCTCTTCTGAAACGTAGGTTTTATTGTTCTAGGTATCTGCACAGTCATAGTGGTCCTTCGGAAAGATGAAAACATTCAGTACTAAAAGGCAATGTCTTCACAGTGAAGAGCAACAGAGTTCATCTGCAGAAGAAGAGCCCTTGTGAAATCGGAAGGGCCCATCCTCAAGTTAGCAAACTACCATAGTTGATACAGCCCTTGCCCCTAGCTGACTACTGCTTAATTTAGATCCCTCCAAACTTACCCTGTTAATGAGTGGCTGTCATTGGTTCCCTAGTCGCCAGAGGCACACCTTCTCCCTCTAGTGGTTAGACCTTTAGTCGGTTTACTAGCTGCCACTGTCTTCCCCAAGAGTGGGATAATTAGGAAGGGACTAATGAAGCACAAACTTTAGGGGGCAACATTCTGAAGTGTGAGAATTAGGCCATCTTTTTAACATCGCATGTTTCTTTCTCAGGCAGACCATGATGAATTCAATGGGTCTGAAGAAGTCATGAATGTGTTTACAAACTAAATTGGGTGTTTCTGTTTCATGCCTCAGAATTCTGTGTTCTTGGCAATCAAATCATACTCACAATGAAATTCATTCATGAGAAAGTAACCGTATATAAACTGTAGCAATTCACTTTGTCCAAGATTGCCCTCCATGATATTTTGATTGTGGTTAAAGAGTGGATTTACTTGTGCCCTTGGCCATAGCTACACTGTATACAATTTGTTAAACAGTCCTATGATTGAACTGTGTAAGAAAAGCTGCCACCCGGAGAGTAGAAGAGTTCACAGTTATCTTGCTGGAAAATACAATGTTCAGTTTGGAGAATTTATGACAACAGAGCCAGACCTCCCTTTCTCTGCCCTTTCTCACGTTGCCATTTCCTTCTCATCCTTTCTGTTCAGGCTGTGGAAGCTGATCCTTCCCAGAACCGTTCCAAAACTTGACATATTTCCTGTACAAGACAGTTGTGATATTCTATTCATGTGTTGATGTTTTTAAAATAAAACCGAGCTCCCAACTAGAATTCACTCATGTTTTTTTGTTTGTTTGGACTTTTTCATTTTCTTGTTTGTTTGGCTGGTTGGTTTGGTTTTTCGAGAGAGGGTTTCTCTGTGTAGCCCTGGCTGTCCTGCAACTCACTCTGTAGACCAGACTGGTCTCAAACTCAGAGATCCACCTGCCTCTGCTTCCGGAGTACTAGGATTAAAGGCGTGTGCCACCACCACCCAGCTAAAGTTCACTCTTGTAATGAACAGAGATTGTGTTTTATGAGTTCATTAGCTTCTCAGAACCAGCACACTGTTTGGCACTAAGTTGATAATAAACACTGAATGACTGGATAAAGAGGAAAGCACATATCCTTCTTCCATGTGTTAAGGTATTGTCAAGGAACAAACATAACAGGGATAAATTCTGACTCCCTAAGGAGTTGGGTCAGCTCTTAGCTGGTAAGTCATGTTACAAGTGTCCTTCGCCTGCTAGTTCTTCCTTATCCACATGAAGGATGTTCGTGTCCTCTTAGACACTATCAAATACATTACACAGGTATCAGTCGCAAAGGGGGCTAAATTGCAGGCAAGATGCAAAATTCTGTACAAATGTAGGCTTGATTGAAATGCAGTTCCACAATTCCTCAACTTCAAAACACATTATTTCTGGCTACCTGACAATTCAGGAAACCAGGTGACTAGCCATTGCAGCCCATTTAATTTTATAACCACTAAGTGCAATTAGCAAAAGAAACATTTTACAAGGCAGCGTGGCTAGAAGATGAATTATAAAATATGATCTTTTTTTTTTCTCCTGAATGGTTTGTGTTAACTGTTTTAGCTTCAATTCCCATTAAAGGAATTTGGATAAAATTCTCCTTCTTATCTTGTTTTGCCCTAGGGATTAATTCTACATGTTTAAGTTTTGGCTTTATTTTCAGTATGTAAGAGGGGTAGGAGGGGCCGGGCGGTGGTGGCACCCTCCTTTAATCCCAGCACTCCGGAGGCAGAGGCAGGCGGATCTCTGTGAGTTCGAGGCCAGCCTGGTCTACAGAGCTAGTCCAGGGCAGGCTCCAAAGCTACAGAGAAACCTTGTCTCGAAAAATCAAAAGAAAAAAAGGGGAGGGGCTAGGAGGACAATAATCACAATTATATCATTGTGATTCTTATGTAATATCCAAGAAGAATTTTTCGGAAACTACATATACATTATGTTTTGATGTCTTCCTGGTGCTTTGATGCAACAATCCCACAAAGTACATGTTGGAATATGCCCTCTAGAAAAAGGGAATTTAAAATGTACATATAGATGACTGCTGTTAATATTATATTATTAAGCAGGAGAAGGAAAGATGCTGTCTCTTTCTCTCCACTTCACTGGACACTGAAGGAGTAGGAAGGCAGGAACTGAGGATGCCTTCCCTCGAAACTCTGATTTTGTTTCTGGCTTTCCAGAGTTTCAATGAAAACATTCTAAGATCCCAAATCCAGTTCCTAAGTCAGGACATTTGTACCTTCCAGCTTCGTCTCCCCAGGTACAGTAAGACTCTGGGGTCTGGCTGCTTGACCTGTAAGGTCTAAATCAGGAAGTTCTTCCCAGCCTCTCTATCTTGAACTCTGTTCTTTTAACACTCTTTTTTGTTTGTTTGTTTGTTTGTTTGTTTGTTTGTTTTTTGAGACAGGGTTTCTCTGTGTAGCTTTGCGCCTTTCCTGAAACTCACTCAGTAGCCCAGGCTGGCCTTGAACTCACAGAGATCCATCTGGCTCTGCCTCCCGAGTGCTGGGATTAAAGGCGTGAGCCCCCACCACCTGGCTCTTTTAACACTCTTAAATTAAGAGTGTTACTTTGTAGTCAGAGATAAGAATCTTGTGCAAATACCCACCATGTCCCTAGAATAGATAATGTGATTGAAATTTATACCTTGAAACTTTGTTCTCTTCCAGGAAGTACTTCCATGACACAGAACAGATGAAGAACTAAGGCCATGGCAGATGAGAGTTATAAATTGAGCAACAGACAAAGGAAGTGAGGAATTTACAGGTTTCAGAATACAAATGAAAACATGTATTTTTAAAGATGTTATTATAATCCATCATAATTGCTTTTAAAATGCAAATGTGTTTGGCATTTGGGAAAAAAAAAGGGAGCTTCAAGCTACAGTAAGTGATACCGTGCAAAACCAATCCTGTCTAAAAGTCCTTGGAAGAAGTTCTAAAAAACCCAAAATGTTAGCACACAAAAAGTACAGTACAGTTCTTAGAATGCCCAATAAAGTATTGGCACAAGGAAACAAAAGCATCGATTCTCTAGAAAGAAATCTCAGTCGTAGCAGATAACAATAAAATGGAAAAAGAAAGTCTAGTGAACATGACATTAGCGGCATTAGACATGGGTTAGAAAACAAAAACAAAACAAAAACTGCTGTTAATATCCCAGAATATTTTTAACAACTAAATCCAAGAAGTGGGAGACTTTAGTTTGCCAGGAATGGGAGGAAAAACCCAAAATGAACTTTTAATTGTGGGATTTGGAGGGGAAATGCAAAGAACTGGACTAAAGTTCTGAATGGCAAAGGGTGGGTTCTGCTGCATGGAGCCATTAGAGCGAAGCTGACTGACCGATGGGTGACATCAAACCAGTGCCCCTAGCAACCCCATCCAGGCTTTCGAAAGTCGTGAAGAGCCCACGGAAGTCCCTGCCCAGCCACTGTGAGGCTCCTCAACCTCTTCTAAACCAGCTTCTTTCAGTGGTCCAGTCTAATGACTTGCTTAGTCAATCTCACATATCCAGGGATTCAACCTCCTGCCTTTAGTAGTCAGAAGGTCATAACCTCAGTAATGAAGAGCCTTACGGGGATATACCTTGGCAGCCGTTTGTTGTTTGACAATTTCTAAACAGCAATGTGTACTATGAAAAGGGGATCTGGCTCAAAGAAAGGTCATCTACAGGGTGTGAAGTCAAATGTCATCCCCTTCCAGTCTTCAAGACTGTGGTTTAGAGAAAGGTTAGCTTAATATAGGAGTTAGCGTGGCATTCTGAACTGTCTGTCTTAAGATATGATGCAGAAAGGGAGAATAATACCATCAGTACCTCTCCCCCAACAGCTACATTCAACCTTCAAAGGATTCTTCACATTTGAGGTAATGGTAAGGTACTAGACACCTGGGGAAATCCCACACAGTAGACTATCACTAAAAGTCCTATGAACCATGTTCCAAACACTTCTACACATGACGGACTGCTTTCTTTTAAATGTTTAAATAATTGAGCAATTAAAAAAAAAAACGTAAAATCTATAGCATTTTATTTTTGAAACAGGGTCTTGTTATATAGTGTTGGTTGGCTTAGAACTCACTGTTGTAGAACCAGTCTGGCCTCAAATTCCCAGTGATTCTCCAGCTTAGGCATCTCAAGTGCTAGGATTGTAGGGGTATGCTGGTGCAGGTGGCTAGCACCCTAGACGCATGGTCCAGCTTGATCCAATAAATTGGAGTACCGGTTTGGCTAGAAGGAACATATAAACCATCATTGTTCTAGGCACTTACTTTGTGGCAAGTACTCAGATAAAGCAATCGTGTTCTGTGTATTAGCTCATTTGGAACTCACTATCATCTATAATAGAGTACCTTCCTTCTTCTCCACATGAAGCTGAGGCTTGGAGATTTAAATGATTTTCCTAAGCTCCACAGCTTGAGAGCATTTCTAAAATGCCTATATTCAAAATCATCACACCTATGTCTTCTTTAGTCATACAAACTTGTTTTTTTTTTTTTTTTTTTTGTATAAATCTTGCCCTTTTGGTAACTGTCCAGTGAGAGAAAACTGAATGCCCGGCACATCCTGAGAAGGTGAATCCAGTGTGGAACCAAAGCAGAACTCTGGCAACCCCGGTGCTAATCTACATATGAGCGGCAGCCTAACTGGTATTTAGTGCTGTGTTACCACATAGGTGTTCATGACGAGCACTCTTCTGGACAGGGGGGTGATATGAGAGATCTACTGGGAATAACGTAAAGCAAGAACCACCTCATAACAAATTAAGTCGATGATGATAAAAATCAGAACAGAACTTTAAATTTGGGTTGGCACACACGTCTTATACATTTCTTTTCAAAGGAGATCACTTCTGATCTACAGTCTGGACAAATGGGTTGATGATATTTCTCCCTGCTCTAGACTCCACCCACATGTGCATAGGGTGAATGGATGGCCTATGTGATAAAAACTGAGATCTTAAATTGTTATGGAATTGTTAACTGATACTTTGGACCTCTCAGAAAACACAAATTGCTTTTGTTTTAGTTTGTTTGTTTTAGTTTTTGTTAATGAAAACAGCTGTCAGTTTAGGATTTTTATCTCACATTTAGTTTACAAATAGAATGAACATAGGCAAAAAGAAATGAAACTATGTCGGGTGGCGGTGGTGGCGCACGCCTTCAATCCCAGCACTCAGGAGGCAGAGAGGCAAGTGGATCTCTGTGAGTTCGAGGCCAGCCTGGGCTACAGAGTGAGTTCCAGGAAAGGCTCCAAATCTACACAGAGAACCCTGTCTTGAAAAAAACAAAAACAAACAAAAAAATTAAACTGTGATTTTTTTTTTTTTTTATACAGAGACTCATGTATCTAAAGCTAGCCTTGAACTCAGTATATAGCTGAGTATTATCTTGAACTTCGGATCCTCTTGCCTCCCCCTCCTGAGTTCTAGGATGGCAGGTGTGTGTCACCATGCTCAGATTACACAGTCCAGAGGATTGAATTAAGGCTTTACTGTTTATTATTGAATCAAGACTTCTGCTTAGTTGAAAGTAATGTAAGAACTGGGCATGTACTCTCCCAACTGAGCGACATGCCCAGTCCTACATTACTTTCAACTAAGCAGAAGAAGGGAAATCATTGTGTATTTGAGGCCCGCCTGCTCTATAGAGTGAGTTCTATGCCATTCAGGGATATATGGCAAGAGCTTGTTCCAGAAACAAAACAAGTCAAATAAATTGTTACAGATTCTGCATATAGATTTTTTTCTCAGTAATGCTACATTAAAACAACATAGAATATAGTCTTTCTTAAAGCAAGGTTTGTTTTTAATTAAAAATAAAATGAGACTTTTATTTGAAAATAAAGACACTATGAAGGAGGTTAATCAGTGGCTTTGGGGGGAAGTCAGCTAAAATTTAGCACATATTGAATTACCTGTTCCCATACAGAAGAGCTACCCTTTAACTAATCAAGAAATAATAAGAATACATCTGTATGTTCATAAGGTTGGTTTATAAAATTTAATTTCTAGATATTTATGTTAGAGAATGAATTAAACTGGTTGACTGTTTAGACAAAAATCTTACTTAATGGCATAATATGGGTGGAAGAGAGGTATTTTCCTTGAACATCTGTGGAAATAATTCATTCTGAGTTCAGTCCTGCTATGGATTTGGACACTGCAGGCTGTAAGGCCTGTCGCCTTAGACAGTCTACCAAAATCCCCTTCATGAGTCTAAAACCAACAATAGCAATTATTGGATTTTTTACTTTCTATATGACTCTTCTTTGAGTACAGAGAATACTTGAAAATCATGTATTTCTCCATAAATAAATGTTTATGGTTTTTTTTATATCCATTTCATATGAGTTTGAAAATGCATAGTTCTGCTTTCTAAGAACAGTGTAGTAGTGTAACTTTCAGCTTGAGTTATTGTCAACCCTTCATGACTAATATCCAAATCCTTGACCTTGGATCTCACGAAGACTATAGCATTCTAAGATAACCCTTGAGATTATAGGCTCACCCTGTTGCCTGCTTTAGGACTTCAACGGGTCATCCTCTCTCCATCCAGTTACTCTACTGAAGGAGAGTCATGGAGGTCATAGTATTTCTGAGACAGCCTGTCCAAATACAGCCTCTCAAAATTGGGAGGGGAAAGCCCCATGAAGTTAGAAATGGGGAAGAAGACATGCATGACATCAAATGTTGTCCTTAATTGTGAAAGCAGAAGACAGGGTAGTTATTAAGGAGGGTATAGGAAGGGAGGTGATGGAGACCATGAATACGAACAATAAAGATGATTAGCTACACAAAGAAAGATGAAGATTTAACTAGAAGATCATGCCGGGCTAAAGGAACATGTGATTGGTTGATTAGATGTTTGGTTGATTGTTTTTTCATTTAAAGTAATACTTCATCATTTCCCAATACTAATGGAAATGTTTCAACAGCGATGAAGGGTCTGAAGGAAGAGAGCAGAGACTGATGAAGACGAGTCTCTGTTGGGCAAGGGTAGGAAAGACTGGTACACAGTTGGCATGATGAGCTTCAGGTAAGAGAGGATGTACCAGGCTGGGTGTGGTAATGCATGTCTAATCCCAGCACCCAGGAGGCAGAGGCAGTCAGATCTCTGAGTTCAAGGCCAGCCTGGTCTACAGAGTGAGTTTCAGGTTAGTACTACACAGAGAAACCTTGTCTCAAAAAGCCGAGAGAGAGAGAGAGAGAGAGAGAGAGAGAGAGAGAGAGAGAGAGAGAGCACAAGAACATACCTCCTGGGCTTGAAAAGAATGATGGGCACAGATGCAAGTTAATTTGTTAATTTTCATAATGGTAAATTGAGAAAGAGTTTTAAGATACTATCAGGGTTATTTACTAAGCATAAATGAGAGAGCACCAGATTAAGTTTGAAATAATTGCTATGAAAAATATGAAGGGGATTAACTAAAAAGTTACAGAAAAAAAATATAATCAGTATAAAAGACCCATTTAAAGCTGGCACAAATAAGCCATAAATATGTGTAGTGCTATAGTTACCGTGGAGCTCAAAGAACAGGATAGTCTGGAAAAGAATGAGCTACCTGTTGAAAATTAAGAGGCTTTCTAGATGGTGAGCTAGAAGACGTTGACTCAAGGATCTTCAGTTTAATTAAAAGAAGAAGATTGGAGCAATGTGGCAAAGAGTAAGCTGCATAAAGGATACAACAGACCCAGAACAGGGAGAGAGGAAAACAGAGAGACTAAGCCTGTGGGCCCCCATGAGCTTGTGTCTAAGGGGGTGTCTATAAAAGATAGGGTTGAATAAAGATCGAAGAGTTTACATTTCTGATCGAAAGCAAGGAAAAGAAAAGACAGAAGTACTAAAAGTCATAGCAGCTAAACTCAGGAGATGTAATGGTTGGAGGAAATACTGAACCCAGTAGGTGCAGAGGCTGGCGATGAATGGAGCTGATAGAACAGTGAGAAGAAAGTTTTGGGGAAAGATGGTAGAAAAGAATCAGTGTCTAGACAACTGAGTTTTTCATGGAAGCATACATCTCTCAAAATGATCTAGTTTTATAAGGCAAGCTGATTCCATATTCTAACCCAGAGCAAGATGAATCACAAGAGATGGCAGTCTGAGAGATGATTTTTAAGTTAGTTTTCAATGTGTGGTCTCAGTGGAAAACTGGAGTCTTACCATAATTACTAATAAAATTTAGAAGTATCTTGATTGTTGTGTGAAGGAAACTCCCCACTCTAGTGAAAAGGGAAGCCTCAAAAAAGAGCTCTTTCATTTAGGAAGTAAAGTCCTTTTTGAAGAATGCAAGGATGTATATACGTATGCTTTTTGTTTTGTTTCTCTTGGGAGAATTTGGGCATGTGGGGGGTTGGGGTGAGGGCAAGGAGCAAGTGCATTGTCAAGATAGGGGAGGGACCAGGCAGTGTGGGGACTGAGAGCTCAGAAAAGTGAGTTGACCTGAGCAGGCTCTACCATATTGCATCTCTCTGTCCATATCAACTTTCTTACTGCAATCTAGAGTCAGATGGATGGCCAAGCCGTCTGAGGTTAACCATGACCAGCATTATTCAAATCTTTACCTTATAGCCAATGGCTACAGCGGTTGTTGTACTCTAGGAAGAAAGAATCAGGTTACAGATTTTCCTAACCATACGTGTTCCCACAAAGTCCACGTTCCCACAAATCAATACTGTATGATGGTCACTGATCGGAATAACAGCCTCCGAACACTGGCTTGCTCTGGTGCTTACATGGTCAGGGTGCTTTGTTCTAAACTTAGGCAATTCTACTCCATTGCTTCCTCTAAAATTAGAATAAGAAAACAAGGCAGTTAAAAAACCTCTGGATCAAATGAGGACTTTGGTTTATTCATCAAGCCAGTAGATCTGCCAACCATTGTGTACGGAAAGCTAATGACAAAAGGATTACCATACTTAAATCCCATGAAAATAGAAAGTGCAAGGAGTAGAAATTACCACCATTGTTAGATATAAGTACTCTGATGTCTCTAGTCACATCCATAGGCTAAAATGCAATTTCAAGTCCAAGCCAGCACGCACCCATCATGTGTGACTTTTCCAGAATGGATGTAAAGAAACATCTGTTCACTGCAGATGGAGAGCAATGAAAGAGCAAAAAAAGGATGCAATCCATGTAGAGCTTGGTGAACCAACAAAATTGCTGAGCTTACATTAAGAGTCTGGGAGACTAAAAGGCAACTATGTCCCTGGAAAGTCCCACCCCAGTGTAGCTAAGGTGTGAAAAGGCGCACTGCTGGAGTTCCAACACCCTCAGCTCTTTACCTCTTATAATCTTGGGGAGATTACATGTGATGGTATTCTAAAGATCTCAGGAGAGGTTCCTGAGCTTCCTGCCTCCTGCCAGAGGGGTCTAATTTCCTGAGGGTCTCCTGCAGGTAATCGCAGACACTGTATGAAGATGGCATTGGTCATGTCCAACCCAGAGGAAATAGTTATAACACATATTGGAACTAAAGATCCTCTTTTTGAAAGGAATGATCCTTCTCTGTAAAACATAGAGGATCCCATTATAGCATTACTATAGAAGATCTTCCAGTCAATGAGGTCATGCAAATAATACACTGCAAAGCAACTGAGATGTACAGCCCACTGCTATAGCATATGGAAATATAAATAAAGTCACTCCATGAATCACAGCCAGTCTTCCATAGCCATGATACGTAAGTTAAAAATACATACCTATTTTTAAAATTCCAACTTACAGATACACACATAAGTTAAAATACGTATTTATATTTAAATTCCAGTTTGCAGATGTACTGGCCATAGAAACCCTTTAATATGACCTTGCAGCATCATTTCAAACTGTGAACTGCTTACTTAAAAATCCATATCCAGTTTCTTCTTAGTATCATCTCACAATAAGACATCAGCCAAGAAACCATAGTTCATAAACATGTTATCTGTAACTAAGCAACCACATGTTTAATACATCCCTGACAACATGCTAGCTACATAGTTGCATCTTTCATTGTCTGAAAACTTTCTAAACTGTACTCCCTTTGTATCCCAGATTCCTACTCATTCCTACTGGAAATATCAAGGAATTTGAACTGTTACAGTGGTTTGAAAATTATATATACAGAATAGCATTTTTCTGTTGTATGGTTATAACCTATCAATGGGTTGTATATTTATTCATTCATAGCTAGAATATAAAAAATTGAACAGGACGGAGTGCCATATATTAACACATAATAAAACTAATTTAAAGATAAACATTTATTTCAGATATATATGTATCTACTAGTCATCATGTAAATAATGACCATAGATTTATTCCCCATTAAGTACATGGCAAAAAACAAGAGTTAGCCACTAATCAAGAGAATAGATAAATAAATTTAGATGTATCATTACTGTGTACCACAGTATATACATGTGATTTAGTATTTCATACTATATATATTTCATACTATATCACATCTATATATACAAGATATATCAATACACACATACATAACATGTATATATATATATATATATATATAAAATAGCATTATATAGACCTTCAAGTCAATGAGGTCATAAGTCTGCAAATAACACCAACTGAGATGTAACATGTGAAAATCTAAGTAAAGCTACTCCATGAGAGAGAGGTGTGTGTGTGTGTGTATATATATAAATATACAAAAACACAAACACACAGAATTGAATGAAATAAGCCAATTGTAAAAAGATTTTTAGATCATTTTAGTTAATCTAAAAACATAGAAAATAATATATCTATCATTTGCTTACATGTGTACATGCGGCAAATGTACAAAATAAAAAAAAAAGACATCACTTTGAGAATAACACCAAGTTCAATTGAAGAGAAAGAGGCAGAGACAGGAGGAGGGGTTGTATCTGTCATGTTTAATTTCATAAAAAGCAATTCTAGATGCCAAGAGACCTTTGTTCAAATTCTGACTCGTTACGTATTTCATTCTAACTGGTTCATCTCATTGATCTTAGCCTTGCTCCTTCATATGTGAAATTAAAGAATAATAGTTCAGCATGACAGAGTAGGGAGCTGAAAAAAATTGAGATTCTGTCATAAAATTTTGCCCATATAATACGTCCCTTGTAATTTAAATAATTTGACTCCTCTTAATTAATCAGCTCATTAGTACCAGAATTAAGGCTAAATGAAGGCAGGGCATCCTGAACCATTAAGTTTTATTTTCTACCTTTGGAATAAAGACATGAGATGCCATCATTTTATCTAGGATGGCAAAATCAAAAGATATTACCATTAACTTCATTGACACCCCGTGAAAAGAACCTCATGGCCATTGTTTCCTCTAACGCCCCTGAGGAGTGAATGAATGAGTGAATGAATGAATGAAGGAAGGAAGGAACAAATGTGTGTTCTACTAAAAAATTAAAAGATACTCTTTAGCCATAGCTCATTTTAAATGACTGTTAGTGGTTCTTTGATTGAATTGTACAAGATTGATTTATGGCTATTCTTTGAAGTTGTTGATTGATTGATCCAACACCAATACTCTCTAAAAAATTAAATCATAATAAAGTCAGAGAACACCAAATGAATATAAACATATACACACATGTAAATGAAAGAAATTGAGAATCAAGTGGGTAAATCATCAAGAAATTCTTGCTGTAAAAAGTGAATACAAAACTTTTAAAATGATAGCATCAAGAATAATGATTTTCAAAACTTTTCTCTCTCTCTCTCTCTCTCTCTCTCTCTCTCTCTCTCTCTCTCTCTCTGTGTGTGTGTGTGTGTGTGTGTGTGTTTCTCTTTATCTTATTCCTCCAAATTCAATTGGACTTATGGAGGTAATGACAAAATGGTATCATTGATGGAATATGATCAAGAACTTTGAATCCATAAGTATAGAGTCAAAACTCAGTTCTGTTACTCACTGTGTTATTTCACAGTTGAACGTATTTCTTCGTCCCATTTCTTCACTCTTACAAATATATAGGAATAAGGGAACTTACCCAGGAGTTTGAAGAAAGCATGAAGTGGGTTATCGTTGTATCTGGTCAAGTCTGAGATAGTGCTGCTCCTTCGTGAGTGTTTTATCTTTTCTTAAGCTAAGCAGCCGGCAGTCTCGTTAGCACTGAGGCGAATGGCCGTAAGTCGGTGTGACGTGAAGATAGTGTAGTTCATGCTGGCAGCAGCGTAAATGCTGGTCATTGCTTTGTACCTTGTTTTTCTGTTGATTTTCTTGCCAACATTTGTTATATTTTCTCAAAATAGCTGAGGTCATTTTTTAAAAGATAACTTGGAAAGATGAAAAACACATTTTCTTTCACACGGTTTGGGGCACCCTTTTTTTGTTTGTCTTGTCTTCAAAACGCAGCATTTCTTATAAAATATGTCACAGTTAGGGATTTTTGTTGTTGTTGTTGTTTTGTATATTTTGTTTGTTTATCTGATTCTTGACCTCGGTCAAGTCTTGGCTTAGGAAAAACCTCATGTGGCAAAACTGGACTAAACTAGTGTGTGCCAACCTAGAAAGCACACGGTTTAGGACAATTTGTCAAGTACGTTGTCATTATCTTAGACTCAAAACTGTTTGGTTTTTCGTTGCTTGTCCTTATTAGGAATCTTTTAAATAGCTAGTTTTGCCAAAAGTGTTTTAGATGAAGTCAAAGCATAGACACAAGAGAAAGAATGAGAGAGAGAGAGAGAGAGAGAGAGAGAGAGAGAGAGAGAAGAGAAGAGAAGAGAAGAGAAGAGAAGAGAAGAGAAGAGAAGGGAAGAGAAGGGAAAGGAAGGGAAGGGACAGAAAAAAAAAGAAAGAAAAGAAAGAAGAGAGAAGTATCTACAGACAAGCCCCATAGCTTCTCACCCCCGCTCACCTGTGGCTCTCACCCCACTGAGTCATTTGAAACACACCTTTGTTCCGGCAGCTGGACTGTGCTGACACCAGACACTGTGAGTGTGTACTTAGCTAGCTCACTAACTTACCGAGCACTGTCTGTCCTTATCAATAGTGTTGTCCCTTAGTTGGCAATAAAATATTTTTTTCATGTTTTGTGTGTTCTTTTGTGGAGAAAGAAGATGCATCTTCATTATGATTTCTTCCTTCCTTCTCTTTCTTTTCTTTTCTTTCCTTCCTTCCTTCCTTCCTTCCTTCCTTCCTTCCTTCCTTCCTTC
>CABHPQ010164211.1:14497-43198 GCA_902168405.1 Peromyscus aztecus
CTTCCTTCCTTCCTTCCTTCCTTCCTTCCTTCCTTCCTTCCTTCCTTTCTTTCTTTCTTTCTTTCTTTCTTTCTTTCTTTCTTTCTTTCTTTCTTTCTTTCTTTCTTTCTTTCTTTCTTTCTTTCTTTCTTCCAATACAGTGCTTAATACTGATTTTGTTCTGTCTCTGTTAAACAAAATTTTCACAGAGATGGAATTCTTCATAAACACAATATTCCAATGGTTTAAAAAAAAACCTTATTTGATGCAACTTCTCTTCTCTTTCTCTATATTCAGAATCTATTTTGCTTCTTACATTGTCCTTTGTACTTTCCTTAAATCACCCCACTATTTCTTCATTCTGCACCTCTGATCAACATCTGTTTAGTTTCTCCTAAATCTTTCTAGCATTTATAAAAATCCCATGTGTTGTATATCTTAGTTCTCTTTTTTAGAAGTTAATGATCGACTGTAGAGTTTTAACTCACAGCTTATGACTCAAATATGACTGTCCGTTTAGGATACTGTATTCGTGTATGTGCTTTTAAAAAGTGAGCTTATGTCTTAAAATAGTGTATGACTTCGGTATGGTCACTGGAGTAGAACTAGGATTAAAGTTAAGCCTTCAGAAGCACCTGTTGACTATTCTCAATTTCTTTTAAGTCAGACTGGAAAACACAGGAAGCCTTTAGTTCTTGTTCTTTTCTTAATTTTACTTTTAATGCAAGTCTTCTAGTACTTTGTGTTTCTCAACGACAACAAAAAAATTGATTGGGATGCTTAATTGAAAGTAAAGTCTACAGATACCTAATAGCAATACAGAACTCAGAATTAATATGTCTTGGTCTTAATCTTCCATGTTACCATTAAAAAGACATTCTATGGGAGTTTCTTTTAAGGGAAATTATCGAAACAGCTGATTTGTCTACTTTGTGCTGTTCATAGCTTTCATTTAGCTATCTGAGAGCTTGAAATTTTATTGGCACACACATCACAAGTTAGATGTAGTGTTTTTTTATTGTAAGGGCTAAGTACATTACTATAATTAACTCATTTTATTATATAAACTTTGATTACACTAAGAAATATTTGCACATACTGAGAGAGAAAGAAAGAGAAATTTGAGGGAATTAATTTAGTAGAGTATCCATGACCATCAAGGCAAGGTATCAGGATTAAACCCAATGGGACATAATGGAAACACCACAATACATTTTTAAATAATCCATTCATTTGATATATTTTATCACATCTATTGCATTTCAGAAGCTGATAACTCACAGATTTTGGTTATCATTTTTAAAAAGTCTAATAATTAAAGTGAAATTAACTGTGGTGTGCAATAATAAAAAAAATTTGAAGTTACTGTCGCTTACAGATTGCCCCTGAGTTTGATTCTTTACTAAAAGTAGCTGTGTTCCATATCGATGGGCAGATGTGTGCTTTTGAGAAAGCATTCAATGTAAGAGCCAAAAGATCTTTTCAACAGAATTAATAAATTATTGCTTAGATTTATTTTTAACAAAGCATTTTTTATTAGGTCTTATCCAGCTAAGTACAATAATAACAAAGGGGGAATCAAAATCGCTCTCATTACCTGCTTCTATGATTGTGCACACATAAAGTATGCATGAAGCCTTTGAAAGGGGAGATTATGCAGGCTGAATGCTAATTCTGTGAATACTGTAATTTCAGGTCTGCTATCCATGTTCAAGCTGGTTGTGCTTTGAGTAACAGCTGAGGCTTTATGGAAAACTTGGTAAAACATTCTATTTAGAAGCAATTCTTTTTCTTCACATTATGTGCTCAGGGTATTTTTCTCCCATTGTGTTTTATTTTGAGAACATTTGTATGGAAACAAGATCTTTGTTTCTCACAAGCACATCTGCTCTTGCTGCTTATAGATTAGGAGAAGTCATCATCCTCTGTGACATCATAATCATCTCCATGGTAACCAGCTTGGATTTTTGAAAGAATGATAAAAATTTTCAAAATGTTCGCAGCAGCAACGTGTTCAGTCTCAGATTGATATGTATCAACTTCCCAGTACTGAAGCTGTGGTCCATACCTTTACAGTATTGAAGATGTGGTCCATACCTTTACAGTATTGAAGATGTGGTTCATTCTTTACAGTACCAAAGCTGTAGCCTATTGCGTTTAATTTTCTTAACATGCACACAACTGCAAGTTTTAATCATGCAAAGTTGAGAGACAGGAGAGAGAGAGAGAGAGAGAGAGAGAGAGAGAGAGAGAGAGAGAGAGAGAGAGAGAGAAACAGAATACTTGAGTAAAGTTAGTTCTGTGATAACTATCTTTACTGCATCTCAATGCCCTGTTGCTCAACTCGGCCAGTGCTAGTTCAGTAGGGAGCTCGGTGCTCTACTTTCTGCCGTAAGTAACAGCAGAGATTTGAATAACAGCTGGAAGGAACTTGAAGTCATTTACTTGAAATGTTTTTTATGAACAGGCACTGCATTCTCTCAGCCACTTCAGCTTTTTCACTACTGTGATGAAATGTGGCAATGAGGGACTCTGAACATAGTCATTTGGGTAGCAAGCCAAGACTGCTAAGAGAGCTGGATATAGGGGAGACATTGCGACATGATTACTTGCATTAAGATTTGCCAAAACTGTGAGTTTTACTTTAATCTCTTATGAATGAATTTTGTGGGTGTAGGTGTTTTATCTTAATGTATATCTGTGTACCATGTGCATGCCTGATGCCCATGGAGGCCAGAAGAGGGGCATTGGATCCCCTGGAACTGGAATTATATATGATTGTGAGCTACCACGTGGGTTCTAGGAATTGAACCCAGGTCCTCTGGAAGAGCAGCCAGTGTAGGGGTGGTTATCTGTGTTTTACCCCTGATGCACCGCCCCTAGCAGGCAGCAGGTAACTGCTAGGTACCTGCCCCGCCCCCTCTGTTCTGCCCAAGCAAGCCAGTGCTCTTAACTGCAGAGCCATCCTTCCAGCTCAAACTTGTGAATTTTTAGATACAATAAACAGGAAACATAAACATTTACTGAGTACTTGTTACGTGCATCTGTTTTCATGAAGGCTTTCTAAGTTGGGGTAGTCACCAATCAATCACAGGAGATCAGGCTGTTGTATCCACCACTATTACTAGGAGTCTTAGCTGGGGTCCTCCTTGTAGATTCGTGGGAGTTTCCCTTACATCAGGTTTCTACCTGACCTTGAAATGCCCCCCAATTTCCTGTCCCCTCTTTCAGTACTCTTTCCCTCCATCCACATCCCCAACCCGATTTCTCATGTCCCATCTCCACCCGTCCCCAGTCCACCCAGGAGCTCTCCTCTCTTTCCCCTTCCCAGGGAGATCCATGCATCCCCCCCTTGGGCCCTCCTTGTTACCTAGCCTCTCTGAGTCTGTGGACTGTTGCATGGTTATCCTTTACTTTGCATCTAGTATCCACTTATGAGTGAGTACATACCATGTTGGTCCTTCTGAGTCTGGGTCACCTCATTCAGGATGACTTTTTTCTAGTTCCATCCATTTTACCTTCAAATTTCCTAATGTCATTATTTTCAACAGCTAAGTAGTACTCCACAGTGTAAATGTATGACATCACCATCACTACATTTTCTTTATACATTCTTTGGTTGAGGGGCATCTAGGTTGTTTCCAGGTTCTGGCTATTTCAAATGAAGCTGCTATGAACACAGTTGAGCAAGCGTCCTTGTGATGTGATTAAGCATTCTTTGGCTATATGCCCAAGATGGCACACTTTTGTCTTTTTAATCAATTCCTGAGATGCTTAAGAAATCCCGCTGTTGTGCCCCTTGGCTGCTCTCACCAAGTTTATTTTTCTTCTTTTAATTTTAACTTTATTTTTTTTATTTTACGTACATTGGTGTTTTGCCTGCATGTATGTCTGTGTGTGAGGGTGTCAGGTCTTGGAGTTACAGAGAGTTGTGAGCTTCCATGTGGGTGCTGGGAATTGAACTCAGGACCTCTGGAAGAGCAGTCAGTGCTCTTAAATGCTGAGCCATCTCTCCAGCTACCTTTCAATTTTTAAATTACATTTATTTATTTACTGGAGGAGGCTGTGGGCCACCCGGTGTTTTTGTAGATCATAGAACAACTTGAGGGAATCTATTTTCTCTACCACATGGGTCCTGGAATTGAACTCATTCTCAGGCTTGGCAAGTACCCTTACCTTCTGATACACCTCCCTGGCTGGAGACTGTCCTCTTCTTTTTGTTTGGTTAGTTGGTTGTTTTTGTTTACTTGTTTGTTTGTTTTTGTTTTTTTGAGACAAGGTTTCTTTATGTAGCTTTGGAGCCTTTCCTGGAACTCACTCTGTAGACCAGACTGGCCTCGAACTCACAGAGATCCGTCTGCCTCTACATCCTGAGTGCTGGGATTAAAGGCTTGCGCCACCGCAGCCCAGCTGAGAGTGTCTTCTTAATCAGTATCTTGCATGACAATAATTGAACCGGTCGTTGAGGAATGTCATCTCCTTGGCACTTGGGCGGCCTTCATCTTTCTCTTTTTTTCCAAGCTTTGTTTGAAGGCTCTTTTGGCCCAGGCTCATAGTTCCTTTGACACTGCAGTTTCTTAAGGGTTTCTGTATGTAGTAAGGATTGGATCTGTTTGCTTCCATATCCTTCCCGGGACCAAGGTTTATATTGGACAGTTATTGAATTTGCTTTACTCTTTGTTTCCTAGTCCTCACCCTTTTCCTTCAACTTAGTGGCAGGCACCTTGAGGCTCCCTGAAACAATATGCCACGGTAGAAAAGGATGTGGATGTTTACTGAAGGACTGAATTGTTGGAGAAATCTCACACTAGTCTTTTGTCACTTAGAGCCTCTGTTTTATTATTATTATTATTATTATTATTATTATTATTATTATTATTATAATTCTAGATCCAAAATCCATCGGCATTTCAACCACGTGAGATTCTTGATCCCTGGACTTTCGTCCCTCCATTTTGTGCTCAGAAATTAGCTCGAGCCCACGTGGGCACATCTCTTTCTTGCTCCCGTTGTGGAGCACACAGTATTATTTTGACCTTTCCAACGACATACATCCCCTACAGCTACACACTCGGTAGCGGTGTGGTTTGCCTTTTACATTTTCTCACGACAGCTCCACTGACGTTGCTGAGGCGCGGTAGAACTTTGCAAACACCCAGTTTACAAGATTTTAGCCTCATTATTTATTTATTTATTTATTTATTTATTTATTTATTTATTTATTTATTGCTGGCCAGGAACTAAACCAATGCCACTTATTTGGGATGGGGGTGGGGGCTGTAATAATTGTGAAACGTATCAAAGTGCCAATTTCTGTATTGATCAAGACAAAATACCTGCTGTAACTAAACACTAAAATCACAGTGGTTCAATATACAAAGGTTTATTTTTACTCATATAATATAATGCAGTGAGCCAATGATGCTCAGCCTCTTTGTGACCCAGAGAGGCAGGCTCTTAATGTCTTGAGTTTTGTTGTTGTTAGTAAATGTGGGTTGTTTTTTTTTTTTTTTTTTTAATTCTTGGTTTAAATCTTTCTCTGCAAGGAATGAAACATTCTCTTTGGAAATTCAGTGTATTGTAATACTTTGGATTGATGCATCTCATTGTTAAAGACCCTGATCAACTAGAGATACAGCTGAATGAAAGTGTATTTATTTATCTGCACTGGGAGGTTTCTGATTTTCAATCTTATCTCCAAAGTCACGCTCAGCGTGTGTTAAAGTGTTACTTGTGAATTTAAATTTCTGTCCTCCCCGATCTCAATTAGTAGTTTTCACAGAGTAATCAAAAGATTGACCATTGTGTTTCCAATGAATACCTTTGTAAAACCACTGAAATATGTTAGCCACATTAGAAAATTGTATTTTTAAGTGATCTAGTTACCAGGATATGGAACTTGCCTTTTAAAAATATGACAAATTCATTTCTACTGTTTCAACTGAAAAAAAAAAAAAAGTGGTAGCAGGTACCATTGCAAAATCCTCCTTTTTATAGACACCCACCTTAGTGTGGTTCTTCTTCTTTTTTTTTTTTTTTTTGGTTTTTCGAGACAGGGTTTCTCTGTGTAGCTTTGCGCCTTTCCTGGAGCTCACTTGGTAGCCCAGGCTGACCTCGAACTCACAGAGATCCGCCTGCCTCTACATCCTGAGTGCTGGGATTAAAGGCATGCGCCATCAACGCCTGGCTTAGTGTGGTTCTTTAGAAAAGTAATTACTACTTCACTCAGGGTTAGAATGTGACCTCTACCGTGGAGGGAAGGACTATTTATCTTTTTTGCAGATATCTATTTGGCAGTGTAACCAGGATTACACAAAATACCACAGAGGCAGAGAGAGAGAGAGAGAGAGAGAGAGAGTCAGACTCTGAATGAAACTCTGGAGGCCAAGCTCCCAGGTGAGGAGGCGAAGGAAAGGGGGAAAGGCGTAGGTCTGAAGAGACTAATAAAAGTTACCTGGCATGTCCATGAAATCACTTACCCACATACGTGTGAAGTCTAAAGGACTAAAAAGGGAGGACCAAGCAAGACTACCCTGTCAAATCCTCCAGCTGGGGAACTTTATTTCTCAGGAAGCTTAGGTTATTACGAGTGAGCGAAGAGTCTCCAATGCTTCCTCTTTACCCAGCAAACTGGAACTGGAACGTACCATATGTGAGTAATAATTGTCATTTTCTTCCTAAGAGATCGATTTTATAAAAATGTACTTTTCAGCAGGAGAAGCAGCATTAAGTTCAAAAGTCTGTGTAGTGGGTCGATATCGTGAATTCCAGGCCAGCCGGGTCCATATGGCAAAATTCATTTTCAACAAATAAATAAATATATAAATGAATGAATAAACAAACAAGCAAGTAGATTAATATGAAACAGGCTAGATAGTCCTGTATTATAAACAGCTTTCCATCATGATAACAAAATACTTGAGACAATTGGTTTATAAAAATGAACATCTTACTCTGGTTCACTGTCTCGGTTGCTGCTGTCTATCAGCTCACCCATGACACTGGACTGTGGTGAGGCAGCAAATACATTACCATGGTCATATGTACCCACCTCATGATCAGGAAGCAAAAATGAGGAAGAGAAATGGACCAAACTGATTATGGAGCAAGACCTTCTACTCTGATGTACCTCTTAAAAGTTCCAACTTTTCCCAACAGCATCATCCCCAAATCAAGTCTTTAAATGTGGACTGTGTGGGACACTTTCTCAAATCAATGCAGGCTACTACAGTACTGTGGGATGACAGAATTACCTACTTTAAGTATTGTTGCAAGAAAGAAATCCTACCCAAGAAAAAAGACTGATGGCCCTTGGTTGGGTTGGCGTCAAAGGTTGTCTAGGATGGTCTCACCTAATAAAAAATAGGAATCTGAAATCTAGTTTTGTCTGTATGGAGAAGCACACACACCAACAACAAGAGATCTAATAAGAGTATCAGGGTCCACTGATGTTCACTATAAATATATGTTAATGTGTTTATTTTAGATTAACATAAATGTGCATGCAGATTCTGATGTTTTTCTCCCTTTAGCCATAAGAGAATTATCTGCAGACCTTTGTGTCTACACACATATTGTCTTTATGACCTTTCACAGCTATTGGCCAGCATAGTCAGGCCACGCTAGTTCTCAGTAATTATCCCAAAGGCAGGAGGAAACTCACACCTTGGGCAAAATTTGCCCCTAACACTATTTTAACTCTTACTGTGTGGACCAAAATCAGCTTAGTCCCAGTCTTATTTGGAGTCCTGCTTCAGATCCATCTCCCACATAACATGTTCCCTGACTCTTTGTATATGGCTCAGCATTAAGCTGCCATCACCGTTCAGCTCCATGCTGAGTGATATTGACAGGATGTCAGCCTTATGATTATAAATGAAGGACAGCACATCTTGTCAGTTTGAGCAAGTCTTTTCTTTATTTGAGATGAAGCTTAGAATGATTTTTACTTTTGAATTTGATTGATTCTTGACAAATCAAGTAGGAGATCTTAAAAAGGAAAAGGAGACGCATGTTAAATTCTGTCTACACAATGAATACTATTTCATTTTCCTGGCCAATAGCTTCACAGGAAGGAGAAATTTTGAAGCAACAGAAAAATTGAAATACAAGACAAATTGTATCTGTGCTCTTTTGTCTTTATTTTTGCCAGCCATGATTTTTAAAATTAACTTTTAGTTTTATAAAAGTTTTATATTTGTAGGAAAAATTGAAACAAACTTTAGGTGGTAGACTGTATAATTGAAATAATTTGATATAATTTTCAAGAAATTGTTTGGTTGATTGCCTTGTTTTAGTTTTTGATATTTGAAATAACATGCATTTAGTGTTACTTCAATAGTCAAGGAAATAATCATAACATTTGTAAAAGGAGACATCACTACTACAGCTAGGAGTTTAGGACATAAAATATTCTACTTAGAATAAGACTCTAGAGGTGTGACCTCTGACCTCCTTAAATTAATATGAAAGAGTTCAGAGCTGCTCTCTGGGAAATCATTTAGGATGTTTAGGTTTCGTTTCAGATACATCTTGCTATCAGTATATGTAAAACACTGACAATTTCTGTTTACTGCTCAATGAGGTTGAACCTAGAGTCCCTGATATCACTTGTCAACTCTAGAATAAGAGAAGACACACATTAGGAGGCATAGGCACATATTTGAAAGACCAGAAAGGTCACCAGACTTAGAATGAGTTTGTAAGAAACTTGTCCCCCAACAGCCCCAAAGGGAAATAAACTTAGCTAAGAACCCAAAGGAGGTGTGTGGCTGTCCCTTTGCCACTTACACTTTCTGTCTTTAGAAGAGAGGTCTCAATTTTATATGTAAAGCCTGTGCCTAGCACAGAAGATATTCCTTGACAAGTTAACTCTGAAATCTTGATGATGTCTGCTCTGTGGAGGGAGTGTGAAAAGGCCACCAAGTTGCAGATAGGAGAGAAGAGTTAGAAAAAAAACCTCAAGATCCAGCAATACGCTTGTACAAATGGAACCCAAACACATAGCACATCACATCACAACCCACAACCTCCCCCCCTCCACACACACAGAGAGAGAGAGAGAGAGAGAGAGAGAGAGAGAGAGAGAGAGAGAGAGAAACAGACACACAGGTGTACATGGATTTATTTAGTATGGTGATTGGTGCCCATGAAATGGAGACCCTCTATCTCTTGTCTGTGTGGAGAAGAAGTAAGCAAGGAAAACCAGTCTCCAAAGGCTGAGAAATGGGGTGTGAAGAGGTATAATTTAAGTTGCAGAGGCCTAGAGGACCAAGTCATGGGAGGTCTGGTGTTCGAAAGCTCAGATGTTCCAGACCAGTCAAGGATAGATGTCTCAGCCAGCCTTGGTTACTGTTCTATTGCTATGAATAGGCACCATGACCAAGGCAACGCTTACAAAAAGAAAGCACTTCATTGGAGGCTTGCTTACAGTTTCAGAGGGTTAGTCTGCTGTCCTTATGGCAGGGAGCATGGCAGAAGGCAGGTGAGCATGGTGCTAGAGAAGTAGCTGAGAGCAGGCAGCAAGCAGAGAGGGAAAGGGGGAGAGAGAGATGAGAGCAAGAGAGAGAAAGAGAGACAGAGAGACAGAGATAGTGGCAGAGATTCAGAGACAGAGAGAAACTGATTGGGCCTGGCATGGGACTTTTGAAACCTTAAATCCCACTGCCAGTGATACACCCCATCCAACAAGGCTACGCCTCCTAATCCTTTCCAAATAGTTCCACTAACTGGGGACCAAGTATTCAAACATATGAGCCCATGGAGGCCATTCTCATTCAAACCATCACACAGCCCAAGAAGTAAGAGAACGAATTCAGTCTTTTGTACTCTTTGACCTATTCAGGTCTGGAAAGGATTGGTCAGAGTGATCTTGCTTCCTTATTTAACTGTTAACCTCTTCTAGAAGGTTATTTATCCATCTACCTCATCTATCCTCACATATCTATTAGTTGCCTCATCTATCCATATATACTCAGAAATAATTTTCCAGTTATGGAACATCTCTCAGCTCATTAAAATTGGCACAAAAACTTACCACCCTAAGTGCTGTACTTTTAAATGTATGTATCTCACACAATAGCCAGAGAAGTAAACAATAGGTTATCCACAACACATGGAAAAGCATTTCTGATTGGATTCTCCAGCATCCAAACGATGGTGTGTACTGTGGATTTGAGACTGGCCACAAAGGATAGATTCCAGGTAGAAAAGCTTGCTGGCAGAGGTAATGGTGATGTTCATACATTTGGACAGTATCGAGCAATTATCTCCACATAGGACTTTCATTACCTGGCACACTGGCAGCAACTTATAACAGGAAGCAGAGACTTTGGCTTAAAAAATGCTTCTCAGGCTGAAGGAATAGCTCAGTGTATAAAGTGGTTGCCATACAAGAGTGTGGACCAGAGTTTAAATCCCCAGAATCCATGTAAAATCTTGGCAGTCCCCTGAATCTCAGGACTCAAGAGGCAGAGATGGGATATCCCCAGAACAAATCGGCTAGCTAAGAATAGTCAATTGATAAGCTCAGTTTTCAACTGAGGAAGCCTACTTCAACAGAGAAAGATGGAGAGAGATCTAGGAAGACATCTGATGTCAATTTTGGCCTTCCACATGCACATGAACACCCATGCATGCCAACTCATGTACACATGTGCTTCCCCCCTCAAACACATGCATACATCACACAGACATATACACACACATCCACACAGATGAAAAAAAATTGTTCTCACTGGAAAACATTGATTATTTAGCATCATAGGACTTAGGTCTTTGCAACTACTTGTTGCAACTTCTATAAGATGATATTTCACATAACAATGATTGATATTTTAGGGGCTTATTCTGCACCATTAGGGAGAGTATTTTTCAGTTTCTGCCTAGCCACCTAGTCTTATAGCATGCCATTAAAGTAACAGACTCTTTTATACTATGAATTCCATACTACTAATATATAGTCTCTATTGACTACTTAATAAATGTTTGGGGAAGTCTAAGTATTTTACTCACTAAAGTAAAACAAACAAACAAACAAACAAGGAAACAAACAAACAAACAATAAAGGGGTCTAATATTTAGCTCTCTGATAGAACACCTGCCTAGAAACTGCAAAGCCCTGGATTCAGTCCTCAGCTAGTGGAAACAAACAAACAAAAATCAGTCAAATCAAGTGTGATGGCACATGCCTATAATCTCAGAACTTGGGAGGTAGAGTCAGCAGCTCCAGGAGTTCAAGTTCAACAACAGCTACAAAGGGAGTCTGTAGCCATAGAGGACCCTATTTACAAAACAAACAAAACCCAAACAACAACAAAAACCCACACCACGACTAGTAGCATTATAATCTCCATTTTGAAGGTAAGAAGCAGAGTCGTAGAGAAAAGATAAGAAATTTCCCATCCTGGCATATCTAGTAAGATTGGATATGCCAACCCATATTTTGTTGATTCCAGAGCCTGCAAGTGTGACCACTACACACATTCTTACAAATTTTAATAGGACTAGCTACGTCCTTTTTTTCACCCTGCTCGTTCTGCATCATAGCTTTAATAAAATGATGCATGGCCACATGATTGGAGACCTGGGCTAGGCATGGATGTACCACCTTAGAAATAGTTTTTTTTAAAAAAAATTAATATGAATTTTATTTTAACTCATGGTTTAACAAAATTAATTTAAAAGTATATGAATTTTTTTTTTTCGTTTTTCAAGACAGGGTTTCTCTGTGTAGCTTTGTTGCCTGTCCTGGATCTCGCTCTGTAGACCAGGCTGACCTCGAACTCACAGAGATCTGTCTGGCTCTGCCTCCCAAATGCTGGGATTAAAGGCGTGCACTACCACCGCCTGGAATATGATTAGATTTAATTGAAATTTTCATTGCAGTAATTGTATACCATTGTGACAAACAAAGCAGAAAGATCTATAGGGGTGAGCTTTGTTTCCTTTCTCCAAATAATAACATTTTGCAACACTAGAATACGATATTGTAATCAGGTGATGGAATTGATGTATCCGAACAGCTTTACAATTCAGATCCCTCGGTTTCATTTGTACTTGTTTGTGGATAGTGTTGTGCGCATCTGAGCATGCGTGAAGTTCTCTCAATTCTAGCACACGTTTTCATTCCATGCTTTGTCACTGCAATCAAAACACTGGAGAATTCCAACACCATGCCCATCCCCCCCCCCGACCTCCTTGTACTTAAGTTTTGAGCCAAAGCTTAGTTTAGGAAGGGGACAAGCCGCTACAACCACTCTATGCATCAAGCAGATCCTGCTTCCACTAGTACGCAATGGCTGGATTGGGCTCAAGATTTCCGCTGTCAGTTTCTCTGAGAAACACAGCTTCCTCTGACTATGATTCCTGAATGCGCGTGCAAGACTCCATCATCTCTACACTTCCCTCTGTGCAGAACAAACCTGAAACTAGACACTCTTACTTATGTATTTACTCCACACTCAGTTATCCTTCATTTGAATTACAGAGATTTATTCATTAAAACAAAAATCAGGGACATAGTTACTTGGCTTAGTCATGCCAGACCCCAGCTTACCCATAATAGCCAGCATATTGCTTGGTTTTTATCAGCGTGTATAACATTAAACTCTGTTTACCAAAATGCTAAAATGTAAAAGCATTGTGTTTTATGTGAAATTTAAATATGAAAGATACTTAACTATTATTTTAAATACAAAATGTTAAGAAGCCCTATCTAGATTCTTGAAGCCTTTTAAGAATAAAATGGTCAAAAATACCTATTGGCGAATTAAAACACCCACCAATGATTAAGAAATCGCAGAAGACTGTAAATGGAAACGCAGTAAGACGAGCTCAGGTGTGCTGCACATGCCTTAAATCATTTTAGCAGAAACAGAGTAGGCGAGGAACTACTTCAGAGATACCTGACCAAGCTGTGTTCCCTTCCCAGTCATTGATGCTGTTGGCTGCCTGGGTCTCCAGAGGTTTTCTCACCAGGAAATGGAAATAAGCCCATTATTTGTAAGAGATTAAATATTGATCACAATTTTATATTTATTTCATATGAAAATCTATATGTAAGTGGCTCATTATTGAGTTTAGTTTCTGTGTGATTGTTCGGTTCAGAAAACAACACAATAGGATTTGCTCCAACTGTAAATATAAAAAAATATTAATACAGCATCATTTAAAATGATGGCGAGGCCTCTTGGTATAAGACTTAGTTTTAGCCACAAAGTGAACATTAGTAAGTGATTGGCTTGCATAACGAAATACTAGGGGCAGAATGGCTGAAGGGGAACAAGACTTGGGTACTGGAATCAGGATGAAAGAATTTCAGGATCTGCTATTGAATGAGGAAAACGTACAAACTCTGGGTCTCAGCTTCTCCATTCATAAAACAGCAATTGTAAGAACAATAATCTTCTATGGCCATTGAAGGCATCAAACTAGCTGATGTATGTATCACACTTGAAAGTATATAATAATCTCCATAAATGTGAGCGTTATTATACTAAATATTTTCAATACTAATTTCTACTTTTACCCAAAATAAATTACACTGAAAACAAATACCACATTTGCGACGAACCAAACAATAATCTAAAAGATCGTGCACGGCTTCTCAGAATCAGCCTCTGAAAATTGATTTTGCCCTTAAAATTACTTTATCCTTATCATAATAGCTGACAGAAACATGGTTGAATTATGATGGAGTGTATGGAAGACTGTGCTGGCTACAGTGGAGTCCTTTTGCATATGTTAATAATGAACAGTATCTAGAGGTTTCAAAGTGTTGGAAAACTTTTACAGGTATGTTTTGAATAAAAAAGGGAGATTGAGGGGAAATGGGTATAGAAGCTATTAGCCTCAGGAGATATTTCATTTCCCTTTATTTCTTCTGTCATTATTCCTCTCCTTGACATTTCCCAGCACCTTGCCATCCGTTATTGCTTATTTATCATATACCATATTTAATACCAAGCATGACATTGTATTGATCAACCCATTATGTCTTTCCAGCTTGTCTATCTACTCTTCTGATGGCTTTACACATTAGCTCTTTTGAATGATGATGTAATTTGATTCAGCATCTCTTGGTGCATACTACTTCTTGAGAATATATTAGACACTTCAGTAGGCTGCTTTAGTTCTATCTAGGTAACCAGCAATAAATTTTCCTTGTACTTACTCACCATTCCCTCTTACTCTGCTTTACGAGACCTTTTCTCTCTGCATGCTTCTTGCACGTTTTTCTTCACGGTTCTATCCTGGGTTCTGTTTGATTACTGATCTCCATGGTCTGCTTGGATGATCTTTCCGTCAACAGCGCCAATGCTAAGCTATCTACTAAGTGACTCCATAATCTAACCCTCAGCATCTCTATATTGAGTATATCTAACTCATTTTTATGATAGATCGTATTGATATCTAAATTCATTGAAGTAATCTTCCCCCTAAACCTGCTGATACATATTGTAGATAGGTACATATGAACTATCCTTAGTGTCTTACTCCACGTATCCTCCACCCCAGTTCATTAGTCTTAATGAATCCATCCTATAAATAATTTTCGATTAGCCCTTTTCTTTTCACGTCTAGTCTCAGCTACCAGCCTCTATTAGTGAGAAAGGTGGAGCTTCCTAAGGTTTCCCTTCATTAGAAAATGATCTTCAGTTTGCTGTCCAAACATCTTTCTTAAATATGAATCTAGTTGTATCGTTCTTCTATATAAAATTTTAGACAACTTCTCACTCTAACAGTAGAATTGAAACTCCTTGTTGTTGCTAGTCTTTTTCTGTCCCACCAGCCAGCTCCCCCCCAAAAAATGACACAGAGACTTCTTATTAATTATGAAAGCTTGGCTGATACCTTAGGCTTGTCTCTAACTAGCTCTTATAACTTAAATTAACACATTTTAGTCATCTACATGTTGCCTCGTGACTTGTGGCTTTTATCTCTCTTCTTGTGTATCTGTTCCCTCTGAGTCTGCTGTTGACTCTGCCCTTCTTCCCAGCATTTTCTCTGCCTCACAAATTTTGCCTACCTATTGGTCATTTAGCATTTTGTTAGGCCAGTCCAAGTGACACTTCTTCACAGTATACAAAAAGATTATTTCACAACACCTTATTGTGATTTCTGAGACTTTTCACAAGCTATCTGAATTCAATAAGTCAACCAATTCAGTGGCAGAAGTCAAAGTTCTGAGGCTATATAACTAAATCTAAATCTCAGCCGCCTATCACTCATCCACTTTTTAAATTTTAATTTTTAAAAAGTTAACTTACAAAGCAATGGTAAAACCTTAAGGCATTTCATGCATGCTTCATTTCTTTCATCCCCCACCCAGATGTTCTCCCTTCCACTTTAATATATTACATGGACAGTCGTCTTCCCCATCCTCTCTTCCCCCTCTCATGGTACCTTTCTAACATCCTGGCCTTTTCCCATATTCATATACCTGAATCCCCTTAGATATGCATAGTTAGCAACTAGAAGCCAGGATCTGCATATGAGATAGAACTTGTGGTATCTGTCTTTCTAATCTTGGATCATCATATTAATACATTTTTTCCAGTTTCATCTATTTTCCTGAAAAGTTTTAATTTTCTTGATGGCTGAATAAAGTTCCCCTGCTCATATGGAACAGATTTTCACTATCCAGTCATCAGTTCATTGACATCTACACTGATACCATTTCCTTGCTACTGTGAAGAGAGCAACAAGTCACATGGGTAAGCAAGCACCTCAGTAGAGTCCATTGGGCAGATGTTCATAAGTGGTAAAGCTGGGATATGACAGTTATATTTTAGTTTTTAGAAGAAACCCCAACATCGAATCCATAGTGGCTGCACTAGTTTTACACTCCCATCAACCTCCATATATTTTATCCTTTTTTAATTTTTTTCTTTTACTTTTTAAATTGTAATGTTATTATGTTATTTTTCTCCTTCCCCTTTCTCCCTCAAAATCCTCCCATATATCCTTCCTTCTCTATTTCAAGTTCATAGCCCCCCTTTTTTTTATTAACTGTTGTTGTTGTTGTTGGTGGTGGTGGTGGTGGTGTGTGTGTGTGTGTGTATGCACCCAGAGCAGATGCAGAAGTTACCTTGCTCTGGATGGATTTGAATACAGGGTACACAGGTCTTCTTTGTGGATTCCAGAGATTTAAGGAAGTGCAAATGATGGAGTCATTCACTGGATAAGACAACAATGAGATTCTAACTGAATTCTAAAAGGGGAGAATCAGGAACCCATTGTTTGGAAATATCCATGCGGAACTGCCAAATTGTTATGGGGAGCCCACCAGAGATGATCACTCTGACTCAGTTTATAGCCTAATGAACATCTTTATTCCAGCTGTTTGGGACTATATTCAGGTATTCTGGACCTCAGCATAGCCCAGAGTGTCCAGAGTAAGAGGTTTTTGAAAGCCGGAAACCATGTCCTGGCATCTAGCTTGGCAGCTGCAGGGGTGAGCTTTACACAAGCAAGCAATTTAACAGAAGTTAAGATAAGCAGTTGGCTGGAGGGGCTTCCATACAAGCAGGTCATTTAAGCAGAAGGTAAGGTAAGTTAGCTGGGACATCTTGACCTTGGATTCCTATAATAGAGTTTGGTAATTTTCCATGGGATTCTCCATTGAAGGGGACCAAATTCTAGTTAAACCTGAAATGGTCTCAGCGAGAATACAAGATGGAGGATGGTGTACTGTCTTGCCCTGTCACAAAGTAGGAAGCTAATTATGACAGGGTGGAATTCAAATGAGTAGTTGGGAGTGGATGTAACATTTTCTATTATTTGCGTATAACGGTTTTAAATTTAGAGAAGAGTTGAGGATACTTGAGCAGGAGTATAGATGGGAATATGCTAAGAAATGTTGAACACATGGCTTTTCCTGAAAAAAGAAAAAGAAAAACTATGTATGAGGAAGAGCCATTAGCTATCCCACCCATTTTGGGGGGTGCGGAACTTATTCTAATTTGCCACTGTGCCCTCTGTTCACCCAGCTACATAGCTGTGCTGCGGAGTCCCTATTCCCTCGTCTGTCTTACCTGTTTGGCCCGCTGACATTGCAGCTTATTAACCAGCAGTGGCCTCTTTTTCCTGGGTCATTTACATTTAGTTTGGTCGCTCCATGCTGTGTTACATGCTATTTGCCTCCAATGTTACAGAGTGAAGTCATGTGCTGTTAGTGCCTGCTTCCTTAGATCACGGCCAGTGTCAGTCACAGTGGCTAAAGGACAGTTAGAAATACTCTCCTCCTACGTATGTTTCTCGGTGCATACAAAGCTTGTTCTTGATTAGCTCTAAAATCTTTGATTTCTTCCCCTTGAATTGGGAAGCTGGCACACTGCATATTCTGCCTGGATGGGGGTGTGCCAGGAGCTATGTTTTCAGGGGAATTTATTAGGTTTCATTAAAAAACAATATACACGTTTTAAAATATTTTCTTGGAGATATAAGTAAATAAGGAAAACCAATATATTAACTATGGTCACTCTTCATAGTTCAGATGAACAAACCAAGATTATATATATATATATATTTTTAAACTCTTTCCAAGACACAGCAAAGAAGACTCATCCTACCATCCTTTATACCCCCACCTTAATTTTTTTCTATGTGGAAAAAACCATCTCAGTTGTAATAAAAGAGCCACAAAAATAATTTATTATGGAAATAATTCAGTATAGAAACATTATATCTTAAATAGCCACACATCAGATTTGTGAGAAGGTGAATCCAAGAATTCTGGGGTCACAACTCAATACTGAACAGAGAGTTAATTACCCTCTTACTGAGGGCATAAGGTCAGCTTTCAGTCAAATACTGTCATTTTTTAGGTGATTTTTTCCCCCTTCTTTTGAGGATGTATGAAGTATAACTAAAAAGTGATGAAATATATTTTACATTAAAACCAGAACAGTACTTTTACAATCCTACATCAGTCATAATTTCTCCCTTTTAAAAATAAAATTCCTATCTCTCCTCTCTGTTCTTTCTGGCCCAAATCTCCTCATTTTCCTGGATTGACAAATCTTGTGACCCTCCTCTTTAGCTGCAGAGAACAGGCATGATGTCCTGTGTCGCAGTCATTGTTCAAGACCTAGGATCTTCCTTGATAGACATGGTGCTATTTTGGAGTAAATCATATAGAATAAAATTGCATTAGCTGTCACATTCATGAAAAGCATACTGCATTCCCAGATATAAGATAAGAAGTTGTTATTAAAAAAAAATGTAATCCTAATGGTTTTCATAATTGATCTTTGCAAAACCAGAAACAGAACTCTTGCAGGCCTCTAGTAACGAGAAAAGAATCTATTTTATTTGCTTTTTATAGATGTGATGTTTAGTAATTTTTTGCTGTTGAATTTCTATAGCAGAAATAAGACATTTCCCCCTTATGTTAGTTTCTGAAGCATTGATGAAACACACACACACACACACACACACACACACACACACATACACACATACACACACACACGCACACACATATATTATTCTCTTTCATAAATATGAGAGATGTGGCTTGAATGAGACGTGGTTTGTATTTGAATAATCAGTTCCTAGCTGGTGATGCTGTTTGGGAAGGCTTAGGAGGTGTGGCTTGGCTGGAAAATGGCAATATGGTCGGCCTTGGAGAATTTGAGGACTCCTGCCATTTGAAGTTGGCTCTCTTTGCTTTTTGCTTGAAGTCCAAAATGTAAAGTCTCGGCTTCCTGACCTGCCATGCCTCTACTCTGCCGTCACGGACTCTAACCCGTGGTCAGAGTGTTTTACCACATTAGCGGAAAAGTAGCCACTGCTTTTGTTAGTAGAACTCCAGGAAAGGTGTAATTGATGATTCCTCCTGCAGAATGAGCACCTTACAGCCAGTGCTTTAATTACTTCTGTAAGCAAACACCATTCCACTTTATGTATTCTATTCTTTCCTTAAAATATACAATGCCTGTAAGAGCCAAAGTTAACCTGTGAGCCCCACTTGCCCAAGGACAGATAACTTCTTGGAATTTGGGGGACTTTGGTTACTGGGAAATAACAAACCACATGTTTTCACTCCCCTGAATAGGTTTGTTTGCACCCGATGCGCTTGATTGGATGTGGCCACAGGTAATGGGCAAGAAATATGTCAGGATGCATGCTTGTCCATGGTTGGACCTGATAGGAAATACTGTGTTTGTGAAGTTTTGCCTTTTTAATCCTCTGCAAAATGTGACTCGTGGCCATTTCCTGGGAACCCAGAGATGATCCTGGCCAGAGTCCATCCATCAGCCTGGCCAGTATTTAAATAAAGCTTGCTTCAAATTTGACTCAAAATTGTGGAACTGGTCTTTCTCTCACTATTTTCAGGATTAACATATCTTGAGTGAATTTACTGTATATGTGTCAATTTTTAAAATCATTTTGTTTTCCTTTGGTACAACTTCTGTAATTAAACTTTCTGTAATGCTTTTGACTTACACATTAATTATAAAGCACCTGAGTTTAATCAATTCTCTTTTCTCTATTAGTCCAAATTCATACTTAGGTTTAAATAACTTCAGGAACACAATTTGACGCAGGCAAAACTTCCATTGACTTTTACTGGAGTCAGTGAAATTCTGTCAGACATCCAGAATCTAATTCATTGCTACATCCCAGAATACAAACTACAAACGAGAAACTGGAGAACTTTGTGCCATACAGCATGGTAATGTTCTTTTAATGTTTTTCCTGGTCTCAATGGGACTTTTTGATAAATATGTGCCATCTATAAAGACATTTAGGTTCCTGGTAGATAAACATCAATTTACAATATATAAATATGCTTAACAATTACATTGTATAAAATATTAACATTAGTGCCAGTTTTCTTCAGATTTACATTTTAGGCACCCTAGTTAAATGGACATCATGTACTACAACAACAGTTTCCCTGGTTATTTAATCTTCATAGTTTGAAGTTGGTGATGGGGAGAGGAAATGTTTTCCTTGTGTAGATGAAATAAATAAAAGATGATCTATAATGGGGTGAAATCAAAAGGAAGTAAATAATTACAGGATTGTGACTGTATAGGACAGGTGCTCTACGAGGGCAATTAAAGCAAGTAGGACCAGTATGACGGTGTGGGGGGGACAGAGGGGACAGACATGCTGACTTTGGGGGATGGTTATAAAGACAGACCACAAATGTCATAGGGATTTCTTCCCAATACTTAGGACCGAAACAAAGGACAACGCCATCTTTAGAGTATTATTCTTTGGGAAATCGAGAACATTCTGGAAAAAACAAAACAAAACAAAACAAAACAAAACAAAACAAAACTAACCCCAAACAGTTAATACATGAGAAAGAAGAGTGGGTGCCGCAGACAGGTCCTGAGAAACGGTGGAGCCTTTAGGCCTCTTTCCCAAGCCGTTCAGCTGCATTCCAAGGCCGTGCTGGCATCTCTGGAATGTGGAACCCAGTCTCCGCTCACTTTGCGTCTTTGGTAGTTCAGTGAATTCCCTCAGGTGAAGGAAAGGATCCTCCTAATGTGGACAGGGCAGCTCTAAAGTGGCGAGGATATAATGGGTATGACAGAGAAGGTAGCGAAGAGATTTTTCACCGTAGGACAAAGAGTAAAAGATGGCAGAAAGCAGAGAAACCGGAAGCTGAGAACACGGGGTGGGGGGGGGGTAGGGGGTAGGCTCCCCCTCTGAAGTCAGTTAGCCTGGATTTGGGCAAATTTCTTAATCTGTTTGTGCCTCTGGTTCCTTGTCTCCAAAATAGGGACGACAATCAACCGACACAGGAGCATTAATTGATAACGTGTCATTTATATGCAAAGGAGTTGTGACAGCATTAGCACAGACCTTATTCTCTCAGTGCTGAAGGCCTTTACTAATGTAATTTCACACATTTAGTTTAAATTATTAAATACTTCTCTTAGTAGGTATTAGTGAAAACAGGACTCAACTAGTTTATCTATCAGATAAACCCTTAAATTAGGTCAAAAAGCAGTCTGTCAGGTGAGTAAAAGACACCCCTAAAATAAACAGTTGGCAAATCCACAGGGAAGGACAACAGCGCTCGAAAAGCTAATTGCTGTCCAGTCAGCTGCTGTTTGCAACAGTGTCCCAGTCAAAGGTCTAAAACTCTTAATCACGTGTCTAGCTCCTCTTCGGCAGCAGCAGACTCTTGCAAGTATAGAAAACTGATAACCCCAGCAGCCTCTGCTCCCTGTCCTGGGCGAAAAGGCTGTAGAAAGGGGTCAGACGCAGTTTTTATACTTAGGAAACGAAACAGAGGAGCTTGAAGAGGAGAGTGATGCTGGAGTCAACTGGTAGCTTCTTGTAACCTTAATAGAGTACAGGAAGAAAGGGGACACACCACGGATCCACACTCACAACACACTGTCAGAGGGGAAACAGGTAGGGAAATGTATCTTCTGGAAATAGCCCGGTTCCTGGTCTCTCCTTTGAGAGCACTGACTGACAGCCATTGTCGTCTCCAAGGACGTGATCCTGAAGCCTAAGTCAGCTGGGGATTCCGGGTACCCTGTCTTCTCTGGGACACCTTCCACTACAGGCTCCTCCACACCCGCTATGTGGAATGAGACATCCTTTTATAAATCCATCCTGCTACCTACTTTTGGAATGCAGCACGGGGGAGGGGCTGTTGGAAATAAGCAAAGGCAGATTAAGGAAGCAAGGTCCTTTACTGTGAGTTCAAAATGATGTTTCCCCTTCAGGGCCCTGAGGCTTAAGCCTTTATTTCTAGAAGAATGGGGAGGGGAGGAGCTAGTCCCATTTGTTGCTAAGCGACTAAAGCTTACCCAGGTCACGTTTGCTGCTATTGAGAAACAGTGACAAGGTGGATGTTGGGAAGCAAAGGCAGACCTCTCATTTCAAGATTTCTGGCTCCGCATTTAAGCCATAGAATGCCCAGGACCCCAAAAACCAGGAAACCCATCAAAGTTCTTCAAGGATGGCGTTTTTAGAAAAAAGGCCGATCTGAGGAGAGAGGTTAAGTTTCAGACTCAAACCAACACAGCAGGGTGACTCCTCTCCCCCTGTGGAGGAGCCCAGGCCCACTACAAAGGATGTTAAGAATACATTTACCAAAAATACATAGAATCTGTGTGAGGATAAAACACACACCGACTGGTCAAGGGGAGGACACCAACAAATATGAGAATGAATGGAGAGAGATTGCATGTTCTTGCCGTGACAACACATCCTGGAAGGATGTGAATTTTCTATAAATCACTGGCAAGCATAGCATACAGATTTCATTCTTTTTGTCATGACAATATAATTTTTATCTATTTGAAAGCTTAGATGTTTAGAAATATCCAGAAACTTTTAGGAAACAAGCAATAAAAAATAATTTAATGTACCTATGATGGATTAAATTGTATGATTAAGGTGTGACAATTAAAACAATGAACAGACAGGGCAATAGAAGAGCCCAGAGCCCAGAAATAAACCCAAGTGTAAAATCTGTTGGAATTATACTTACCTGGCAGGGGAGATACCATGATCATGAAGGTGGTTTTCCCAGGGCGAGGCTTATCCATTGCACTCCAGATGTGCTGACCCCTGTGATTTCCCCAAATGCGGGAAAAACTGCATGATTTGTGGTAGTGGGGGACTGCGTTCGTGCTCTCCCCTGAATAAGAAAAAAAATAAATAAAGAAAAAAAATCTGTTGGAATTTATCAAGCTCTACAGGTGATGTTTCAATAGGTGGATTGGATTATCCAAACTGTTTTGGACCAAAAGGCTAGCCTTTGCAAAAATATCATGTTGAAACTCTACTTCCTGTTGAATTATATTTTGAAATTTAAAATAAGAGACTTCAATGGAAAAAATGAAATCATAAAGCAGGAAAACTACCTTAGGTCAATAGCATCCCAATCCTAGGGTTGAGAAGGATATTATTCTGTTAGAACTGCTGTCAAAAAACTTGTGTTTCATGAATAGGTTCCCAGGTCTGGAAGTTCAAGGTGAAGGTGCATCAGATCAGATCCATGACCCCACTTCTTGCCATATCTTCATGCTGCCATTTCCCTATGGGAAAGTTTCCTTGATGGTTCTTCTACCTCTTTTAAAGATGTCAGTCATGTTTGATTAGGGTCTAAATCATATCACCTCATTTAACCTTAAGTACCTCTTTGAAGGTCCTATCCTCAAATATAGCTCCAACAAGATCAGGCATTCAACAAATGAATATTGGGGCAATACATTTAATTCATAATAGGAAGTACTTTCTAAGTATTATTTCAAAGGCAGAAATGCCATTAATTTCATTAGAAATGGAATATATTCAAATACAACAGTAAGTATAGCACCTTTTAATTAATTTGAAAAAATCTTGATAAATTTCATCATAGGTGGTAGAGAGCTCATGTATTAAGAACAGTGGTCAGGGCAACCAGGCTAGTCATACTATATCAATAGTTTTTTTTTTTTTATCATAAAGAAATAGTCCATAGTTGGGGGTGATAGTTCAATCAATAAAATGCTTACTTTACAAGCATAAGAAGGAGAGGTCCAACCCCAGATTCAATAAAAAAAATCCTGGGTATATTGGGCGTATTTGGAATCTCCGTCTTGGGAAGCAAGAAAGGGCCAACTCTGGGGCTTGTGGGCAGCGACTCTAGACTTCTTGGTAAGCTCTAGGCCAATGAAAGACCCTGTCTGGAAAATCAAAGTAGACACTGACTGAGAAACAACACCCAAAAGGCCAAGGTTGTCCTCCGGCTTTCATTGAGCATGTGTGTATATACAAGTTCATGTACCCCCACCTCCCCACATGCACCTACACAGGAACACAAATGGCCCACAGGGGCATGCTCGCATGTGCGCGTGTGTACACACACACACACACACACACACACACACACAGAAACAAAGAATAATCCAACAAGTGAGCCAAATGAATGTGAAAACATTTTCAATCATTTCTCAATGACCAGAGAAATTGTATTTTACAAATAGAATCTTAATTGACTCATTCAATCCCTTATTTACTAACATCAAATTTGGTTCCTGTTTTCCAACCATTTTAAATCTAGGATAGATTCAGATAATAAAACAGGAACCAAATTTGATGTTAGTGAATAAGGTATTAATTGACTTCTTCAATCCCTATTAGTTAAACATGGGGATACATGTCAATTTTTTTTTAATACACACAGTAAGTAGATAAGCTTTCTTGATATGGACATAGAATCTTTGAGACAAGACGTGAAGTGAGCAAAACAGGTTTCATTTATGTACAGAACAGAAATAGAAGTGCATATGTTACATGTTAGATATGGTTGGATTGTTTACTCTGAACATACAATATTTTGCTAATTAAAAAAGCAAGCTGTTTTGTTTCAAAAACAACCATTTGCAGAAATGAAAAAAAAACATTCTATATACAGGAGAGTGTACTTAAAAGTAGCAAAAAAGAAAAAAAAGAAAAGCAGGAAATGTAAATAGATAAAGCATTTTTGCTTCATCAAGGGTATCCAAAAATAGAGAGGAATAAAGTCCTTAAAATATCTATGAGTTTAAAAACTTGGGAGACAGACTTAGAAGTTTTCTTGTGAAACTATCGAAGAGCAAAGTGTTGCATCTGAGAAGGCCCTTGACACTCCCTGAGCAAGTTTGAGAAGCCTGTCTGCATGATAGACAGAGGCACCCTGCTACCAACCTAAGGATTGTCCCCAAAGTATGCCTTTAAAGTGAAGGAGTGTCCCTGATGTGAAAAAGGGTGCAGCAGATTTTCAATATCAATGGCATATCTGTCAAAAGTTTTTAACGTTGTAAGTTCTTCTATAACTCTCAGAGTGTTTGCTTAAACATAAGATACCGCCTTGAATTGTTTGCTCAATGTATTAAAAGAGACATATGATTTTTATGGACATATTTTAAAAAGATGTAATAAGTCCCTACTCTATATAGTGTAAGAAGTTCCTTGTTGGCAGTCTGTGTAATATGCGATATTAGATCATCCCTGGCAGTCTTACTTTTTAGTCTTTCTGCTTCCAAACAAGGTGAAAATATATTTTAAAGTTATCATTTACGGATCCAAAACTTAGTTTGTTTGGTCGATCCTACAACATACACCCAATGCTACAAATAAATAGATTTTCATTGATCATGAGTGTATTTAAGCATCAACAATGTATGACTTCTTCATTTGGTGTTGAAAGGGACTGTCAACCAGATGGGAAGGATTAATGGGTTTTAACTACAAATTATACGCCTACGATCCTGCATCACTTGTTTTTCTTTACACAAAAGGTACATGCCAAGATCTTCAAGTTTGACTTTGGATCTGTTGGATGAAGTGTCTGGCAGTAAGAGCGCAACAAGAAAGGGCTGGGCAGGTAATTGTGACAAAGGATACCGGTCCTGTGAAAGGTGAGCATCAAACTCCGAAAAGGGATAACCGTAAGAGAAAAAGGATTCAAGCTGAGAACTGGTAAGTGCCTAGGATATTTGGTATTTGCAAGTTTCTTGAGGCAGCCTTAGACCAGTCTTACCTTCTCAAACACCTAACAGAACTTCACTGAGAGGAAAGCGGTTTTTTTTGTTTTGTTTTGTTTTGTTTTGTTTTTCGAGACAGGGTTTCTCTGTGTAGCTTTGGTGCCTGTCCTGGATCTCGCTCTGTAGACCAGGCTGGTCTTGAACTCACAGAGATCTGCCTGGCTCTGCTTCCTTACTGCTGGGATGAAAGGCATGTGCCACCACCGCCCGGCCCAACTTCTTTTATAGAGATCTAAAATCAGCAGAGGTGATCAAAAGGGAAGTGAATTAATGCCAGATTCTCATGATATTTGAAAATGAAAAAGGAAACAAAAATAAAGAAGCACTTTCAAGGTAAAACTCAACATGGAAAGGTGTCTACACAGATCACAGTGGAAGAAGCTCAGAGGTGGCATGTGAGTCAGAATCCATTTCCTTCTTCCTTCCTTCCTTTTTTTTCTTCCTTTCTTTCATCCTTCTTCCTTCCTTTTCTTCTTTTCTTCTTTCTCTCTCCCTCCTCCCTCCTTCCCTCTCTCTCTGTCTCTGTCTCTCTTTGTCTCTCTGTCTCTGTCTCTCTGTCTCTCTCAGTCTCTCTCTGTCTCTCTCTCTCTCTTTCTGTTTGTATGCATGTACTTGGTACAACCAAGAGTCACTTGGGAAGAGGGAATTTCAGTTGAAGAATTACTATGTAAGACCGGCCTGTGGACACGCCTGTAGTCATTTTCCTGATTATTAATTGATGTAGAAAGGCCCAGCTCACTGTGAGTGGTGCCATTCTTAAGCAGGTGAGCCTGCGATGAATAAGAGACATAGCTGAGTTTGACCCTGAGAACAAGCCAGGAAAGCAGCATTCCACCATTGTCTCTAGTTCAGTTCCTGCAGCCGGGTTCCTGCCCTGACTTCCTTTGCTGAGGGATGATAACCAGTCAGTTGAAAGCAACTCTTTCCTTCCAGTTGCTTTTGATCATCACAGCAGCAGAAAGCAAGCTAGAACAGGATCTGAAGGCAGGTCCTCATGCTTAAGTAGTAGGGACTTTACCCACAGAGCCGTCCTCCCAGCCCTGGATTACCCCTGCTTCTTAAATGACATGTTAGTGTGCTTAATTCAATCCTGTCAATCCATCACAACCATGATGACTTTAAATAACTGAAGAATAGTTACATGGTGGTGTGTAGTATGTTAAAACACACATAAGTAAATGGATATTTTTAAAGAACAATGTTTAAAATCTTCCACAAATGTGAAACGACTTTTATAGATCAGTGTGACAATTTATTAAACATAAATATTTGTCTTAATTTTTTTGAATGCTTTAGGAGAATACGGCTTTTGAATACACTTACAGTCGTTTTCAATGGGTAGCTTGCTTTTGTTTTTTCAATAGTTTGTTAGTTTCCCAAACTATTACTCTACTAAATATAATATTATATTTAGGATGCATTCTCAGCCTGCCCCTCCCTCCCTTGAGACAGGGTCTCACTGTACACCCCTGATTGGCCTGGAAATTGCCATGTAGACCAGGCTGGTCTTAAATTCAAAGAGTTCTGCCTGCCTCTGCCTCCTGAATGCTGGGATTAAAGGCTTAAACCACCATTCCTAGCCCATATTTGCCCTTTAAAGGAATTCCCAGGTGAATATTAATAGCCACAAAGTTTTTAGACTCCAAAACCCATGTGTAGCATGAATCTTAAAAGGTTTTATTAATAAAAACAAACCTGAGGCCAGTTATTGGGGTGAACTCTGGAAGGTCAGAGAGACAGATCAAGCCACAGCTAACTTCACCTCACCGGATCCTCAGCTGGTCTTGCTTCCTCAGACTGGGAGCCTCTATGTCCTCACAGCCGAATGACTCTCAGCTGAACTGCTGCTAGAAGCCTGAATGCTTAACCAGCCCAAATACTTCTCCAGGCCAAATGCCTCTCCAGGGCAAATGCCTCTAGTTTCTGGTCCTCACGCCTTATATACTTTTCTGCTTTCTACCACCACTCCCTGGGATTAAAGGCTTGCTTTCTGGGATTAAAGGCGTGGGTCACCATGCTTGGGTGTATCCTTGAACACATGGATTTCTACCTCTGGAATGCTAGGATTAAAGGCGTATGCTACCACTGCCTAACCTCATGTTTAACATTGTGGCTGTTCTGTCTCTGACCCCAGATAAGTTTATTAAGGTACACAATATTTTGGGGAACACAATACCACCACACCCATGATTTTTTTTCTTGAGATAATTGAATGAAACTACTTGTAAAAATTTGAGCAATACAACATTTTACCACAGGAAAGTTTTCTAAACTTGAGTATATCACAAATATAAAGGTTAGAGATAAATAACCATGATTATCTATCATAAGCATATTTTTAAGTGCTGATGAAAAAAAAAACCCTAAAAATTCTAAAACTAAAAATTGTGCTTAAGGATCATGGGGTTAAATCAAATTCACTGTGTAGTTATGTTAATTATTTGGGAATGGCTCCTTACACCTTCACTGCCTCATATGTTCTGTGTGAATTTTTAGTGTTCAAAGCCCTCTCAGACATTTATGTACTTTAATTATTATATAAGATTATTTTATTGAAATAATTTCAATAAAATTTTCAAGGCAGGGAAACTAATAATCATTTGTTCTAACTACCAACATGTATTAATTGACCTTTATAAGGCTAGATTCTGGGAGCTACCATCATTGGGCACCATCCTTATCTTAAGGGTTGGCTAACAGTGACCATGGAGTATGGGATGTGAAGATATTAGCGCTTTGTGAAGATACTTAGATTACACAGCAAAGGAAATTAAATGTAAGTCACTTATGAGTGCTGCTGAGGTGGAGGTTGACCTGATGTCTTGAATGAAGAGGTAGGTAGACAGCAAAGAGGAGCAACAGGAGGGTAAGATGTGTCGGCAGGGCAGCCTGGGCAAAGGTGCCAAGAACAGAGTGACTTGCCCCTCCTGGGAACAGTGAAGAAATCATAAAGGTTTGCTTCGAGTAGGGATAGGAAAAGGAAGAGGAAGTGGCAAAGGATGAGGTAGGAAAGAAAGCAGTAAGACATGTGAAGGATTTGGTGTTCCATGTTGTATAGACTTCACACCACAGGGTAGCGACCAAGGAAACTCATCAGATTTGGTTATTTAGATAAAATCCTATTAGAAGGATTACAGGATAGGAATCTTCTCAAGAGGCTGTTTTTTGTTTGTTTGTTTGTTTTGTTTTGTTTTTCTAGACAGGCTTTCTCTGTGTACCTTTGGTG
>CABHPQ010164212.1:7065-46558 GCA_902168405.1 Peromyscus aztecus
ACACACACACACACACACACACACACACACACACACACACACACACATATATCCTTTGTATCCTATTGGAAACAGACTGGTTCTGGGGTGGAGATAGCTATTGTCTTCAGTTGTGTGCCCAACAGCGAGGCCACCAGGTTGCAACAGATAGTGTCAAGCCGTGCCTACACAGATGCCCCTGGTTAAAATCAAAAAGTTACAAAACAAAAAAAGAGGCATGACTGTGGGAAAGAGGAGAGGAGGAAGGAAGGGAGGGAGGATGGCAGGGGTGAGGAGATAAGGGAAGGTTGCGGGTGAGAGTCAACTACACACATTTATGCAGATGTCAAAGAACAAATAAGAACACTCATTCTGAGAATCTTCTTTTGACTGCAGCTCTCCATTTCCTCCTCTAAGATCTGACCACTTCTCCCTTCTTTCTCCCGCTCTTCAATTTGCTATAACACCAAATGCTCGTTCTTAGATGTTCTTCCTCGTCTGCACTAAGGGTGTTTAGGAGATGGTGATGTATAGAAGGACAGGGGTCAGCAAGAGAGCTGAAATACCCCTAAAACCCCAAGAGCCCCCAAACAGGGATGGCAGCTCAAAGATGCTCTGGGGCTTGAGTCTTAGAAGGGATAGTCACTAAAAGAGGAGGGGACAGAAGTCGTCATTAACTTACAATCAATAAACACATGGAGTAGCACTGTGGGCCAAACGTGTCAGATGTCATGGACACAGCCATGGACCAGATGAGGAGGTTCCTGTCCCACTGGAGTTAGTGGTGAGGAGAAGACCAATATAGTAGACAAATACTGTCTAGAGTGCCATGGACTCTGAGATGGCCATACCAGGTTTTGTGGAGCACAGCCCCATCTCTGATTCAGAGGTCACTGGAGGCCTCTTGGAGGAAGTGCCATATGAATTGATCTATGAGTTGACAGGGCTGTGGTTACATGGCTATAAATATAGGTAAGAGGGTTGGTAAAGGTCCCCAAACGGAAAAAGACTAAACTGAGTAGTTCTGAAGAGCAGACATGAGAAGTGAAAAGAGGCATCGGGGCAGTGAAGGAGGTAAGGAGAAACTGAGTAAGAAACATGCGCAGAGACCAGGAGGTAGAAGGTCTCAGCTCGCATGTTAAAATGTTTTCCCTAAAGCTAATGTGAGGTGTTCTGGGTTTCCTAGCAGGGTCATGACATGACATGATGCCATTCCCTTTCATGAAGATGTCTGTAGTTTTGATGTGGACTCTGGCCTATAGCTTCCCAAGGCTGGACCAAGACAGATTTGTGAGGATAAGTACAGAGGAAGAACGTTCTGTGGTCAGGGAAAATGTCCAAGATGTCCCCCATTGCCTAAACAGCGATGTGGGTAGTGAGGGGCTTTGGAGGGATGGTCTGGGCAGCCTTGTAGCCGATGGCATGGAAGGTGTACAGGAGGGAGCGGGGGAACTTCTAATGGGTTTTATCTGAGAATTACTCCTCCTTCAGGAGCACATGGCAGCAATAACCAACCTTCCCTCATAGACTCATCAGTTTTGTGGTCTGGGCCCAGGAAAGTCTCACTCCTACTGCCAGTGCCTCTTTTTGCAGACACGCCCAGGGTGATAACAGGAAGACAAATTGATGGTTTCTGGTGTTTTGGACACCAAGGGATCCATATTAGAACAGTGGGTGTTGATGGACTTCCTGTTAAATGTCTTTTCTTGTAACTGCTAAGCCAAATGCACTGTTCTTCCCTTGTTTGGTGTCTGGGTGACTGACCACACAATACTTCTTTAAGAACTCTTAGTACCATCTGCATGTCACTTCTCTGAGCAGGAAGCAGATACACCATTTTTCTTTCTAACCCAAAGATCGCCACCAATTCCATACGTCTGCTTGCCCTGCCATGTGTTTGCAAAGTTGCCTGTGTTATTTTCCATGGGCTATGAATATTGTGTGTAATCTGTGCACATTTGCTCGTGGTAAAAAGATAATAATGGCATTATTTTAATTTTGGGTAACAGCCAGGAGAAGGCCATATGTACGAATAAGTGAGTGGAAAATTTTGGGTTGTGTTTTCTTGCAGCATGGTCAACAATTCCCTGTTATATGTAGCTCCCATATTCAGGAGCAGTTACCAGCTCAGGCTGTAGGGAGGAATTATCAAGCACATTCCAGTGAAAGGCAGATGCTTGCACAGCCCCAAGAGATTCCAATTGCTAGTGTTTGGGATGAATTAGAAGAGTTGATTTAAACTTAACATCAAATCCAGTGCATATATGGGCTTGTCTGGGGTTGCCGTATAAAGTCTTTACTTGGAAGTTCCAAGTTTCCTTATGATGTAACATATTCGAGTCTGCTGAGAAAAATTGACAATAAGGTAAATTAATAGGAGCGAGAAAATGCTATGAACTTTGGTGGTGTCGCAACAACACTGGATCCTTCAGGATGAGGATCCAAAGAAAGAACCAGGGTGAACCATTCATTTTAATGGGCAGCTTCAGAGAAGCAGAGAGAGTCATGTGGCCCGGTGATTGGACAGAAAAGGTCTGAGCCAACAAAAGATGATGAAGGGGAGGATGCTCACAGATCTATCCAGATTCTTTCTGGCTTTCATTTGTGCTGTTTTTTCCACTGGGTTGTGGGATGGGAGCCTTTAGGGAATAGGGGATGAGGGTCTTATGACCTTTAGTTAAAAAAATACATTGGAGGATTCCTTCTCAGATAGTTCTATACAGAAATATGATTGGTGGTATTTGGGGACAGTAGTTTAGCTTTTATGGCTAGATTTGAGGGAAAGGGTTGTTGGGTTCTGTGGCCTGCCCTTGGGAGGAGGAATTCTAACTTCTGAGTCTTCTTTGAACTGTGGACAGAGATGAGGGATGAGAGCTTAGAGGGCAGGAGGTGGGCAAGGAGAAAGAAGCATTGCTTCCAAAGCCTTCACTTTGAAGTATGCTTTTTCCGAACCCCAAATACATTTATAATACAAACATGTATTTTTTTAATGGCACAGAATTATTATTATCTGGTTAGATTTAAACATGTTACACTAAACTTATGTTTCTTTGTTATATCAGCAACTTGTCTAAATTTGTGTAGGAAGACAGTTGAAGAGGGTGAATGTAAAGCTATTGAGCATCTTTCAAATACTAAGGTGTGTTTTTCTTTTTTAAAAAATGTAGGCCAGCGCTTGTGACGTGGTAAAAACTCAGGGGATGATGTTCTGTCGTCAGAAGAAGCTGCCTGGTAAGGCTTGAGTTTTTCAGAATGCATAAAACAGGAACTGTAATCTTATTTTATATTGGAGGCTTGATTTATTCAGAAAACACATACATTGGTTTAAAGTTAAAAAAAAAAAAACTTGGACAATTGTGTATACCCATGCAACTCCTGAAGGCACGTGAAACAAAATACAGAAGTTTCTATCATCTCACCAAGTCCCTTGTGTTGCTGTGGTCACACTCTTGGAATCCCAGCCATCTTCTGATCTCTGTCAGTTTACTATTGCCTACTTAAGGGTAAATATAAATGAAATAATACCACATGTATTCTTTCATCATGAGTCTTTCACCTAATGTGAAGGTTTCACTGTGTATCTGTGTGGTTGTATCTATATGTGGTTTGTTCCTCATTTTTTTATTTCAAAGCAGTGTTTTATTGCATGAATACACAAGTACTTAAAACTGAGTCCATACAAAATGTGTTTGGTCAAGGTAGCAGGAAACACACTTTTTTGTTTGTACATTTGTTTTAGTAATCAGTTTCCTGAAAATAGGTTAAGTATAGCTTTTCTGAGATATTTGGGGCCAGAAGTACTTCTGGGGTTTAGGTTTTGTACTGGTTTTTAGTTTAGAATATTTTCAGTGACCTTTTCTAGTCGAGTACTCCTAGCCTGAAATTGCAAAATCTGAAATTCTCCAAAAAAAAAAAAATCTGAAACTTTTAAATATCATGTCAGTGTTCAGAAACTTGGGGACTTTTAGAGCCTTTTGTGCTTTAGAATTTCAGGCTTGGGTGCTCAACTTGAAGTAGTAATGGCATTCCAGTCAGAAAGGGTCCTGGTCACAGGTCGATGGCTGTGGAGAGACACCATGACCACAACACCTTTTCTAAAGGAAGGCATTTAAGTGGGCTGGCTTCAGAGTTTGAGTCCAGGGAACATGGTGGTACACAGGCGGACATGTGAGAAGGGATGAAGGAGCTGAAAGTTCCGTATCCAGATCTGCAGGCAGCAGGAAGACAGAGCCACTGGGCCTGACTTAGGCTTTTGAAGCCTCAGAGCCCATTCTCAGAGACACACTTCCTCCAACAAGGCCACACCTCCTAATCCTTCTCAAGCAGTGCCACTCCCTGATGACTAAGCATTCAAATATATGGACCTATGTGGGCCATTCTTATTCAAACTACCACAGAGTATTGATTTTTCATTTCATCTCTAGTCAGTAAATGACAACTACTATGTAGTTTTTATTTCAGTGGACATTCTGTATCTTATTACTAAGATTTTCTTCATTTTTGACCATAGTTTTTAAAGGTAAAACGCTGAATTTGAGTTTATTCAATGCCCGTCTCTCCTTCTGAAAACATCTCTGGCAGGTGGCTGGCTCCTGCATCTGCAGTTATCTCGTGATGCATCAGTTCCCTCGTAGGACACATGGCAACGTTCAGCCTCATAATGAGCTGAATTCTGTCCCAGTGCAGTGTCTATCTGAAGGCTTTATTTGTGCCCTCGGTAGGGGTCTGTTGATATTCCCAATGCCAATATAAGACTCTAGAATTCCTCCTGTCTTTTGTCGTTGTCATATGAAAGCCTTCACACAAATCATTGGTACAATCTTTGTAGTGTAAACACAAGGTCAAACAGCCCAAATGTGGCTGCTCCCAACAGGACCTGGTGCTGTGAGTCTTATGTTAAGACCATGGTCCAAGATCCAGGCCCGAGTCTATTAATATTTGAAACAGTTTCTATGTACACATGAATATAGACATGAAAAAGTGGGCAAAATTTTATAAATTAAAGTGAAGAGGGAGAGGGAGAAAAAGAAGGCAATGGACGGGTATACTGCTTATACTGCATCCTGAGCAGGGGTTTCCTGTTGAGAAGCAGCTGAATCTGATGAAAGAGGCCTGTGCCTGCTCTGTCTGTTCTTGAATCTGGCATAAATCAATTTGTGGTTTCCTAGTCATCTTTGTAAAGTGCCATTCGCCATCTCCTTATTCTCAGACTCACTGCCAAACCTTTGGCATTAGGGAATTAGACAGTTCTGTGCTTCAAATCTGACCCTAATGCATCATCTTTCTCTGGCTTTGCTTCCTTATTTGTAAAATGGGGCTGGGAATAGCATGTATTTTTGAGGGTTATAGCATCTTGTTTTGAGAATTCCTGAAATAGTGTCTATGAAATACTTTAGGTTGAATCTAGCTTTTTAACAAATAATCGATAAACATCAGCTTTTGTCATTATTGTTATAGTAGGCTTTAAGTCTCCAGTTATGAATCTATTTGAATAGAAAATAAAATGCCAGGGGCTTAATCTAAAAATTTTATTTGTAATTTATATAATCCAGTCCAGGTATACCAGAAGGATGAATTTTCTGTGAAGCTATAGTAGCCATAGAGGGAATAAAGCTTCCAGTAAATTGAATTTTCCAACTCCTTGGACCTGATGAACATATTTATATTGACTTATGAAAGAGGAAAACAAACCCTAAACCCTTTAGCATTTGTTTTAATCCTCTAACTTCATTTCCAAGCTCTTTTGTCAAGACACACACACACACACACACACACACACACACACACACACACACACAAAATAATGTGTGAAGACTTTTTTCTCTTCAGTTTTCTGTTTAAATGTCCATAAACCCCAGCAGGAATCCCTGCTCAGGGTGCATTTCTCAGTTGTATCAGGATGTGCTCTTGGAGTCAGATCAGAAAGTTTGGAGGCTGGACCTATAGCTTTAAAGCTCTCCAATCATCGTCTTTCTCTGTCTTTAGTGAATTGCTCTGGCTTCCAACTGACCAGATTTTGATGAATTAAAGAAAGAAAATTAAGGAAAGGAAAGGCCTACACTATTGATTTAGCTTGAAGGAGCATTCTGAAAAATTTGACTCCCCCTGCAGAAAAATTAATAACAATCTCACACCCAAAATGATACTTCATGTTTGGAGACTTTCTTTTGTATTTAGATGCATTCCAAGCTTACTTAAGAATATCAGCCTATGCCATCAAGGTTTCATGCAAGGGACCCCAAGTTCTCTGTGGTTTGTCATTGTTTAATGACTTTGGGAGCATACAGCTAAGTGTCTGAATGTTGTCTTCAAAACCACATTGGCCAAAGGAAAAAATATGCAGTGTAGGTAATTGAGGGTCAGTTGTGTTTATTAATTCTGCACACACTCATGGGTCCTAGGAGGACCTCCTATTTCCCCCTCTTGCTATTGGTCTGGACACAGAGTTCCTGTTCTCATTAAGTAGTGAACAACACTAAGTGATTAAGATCCTCTCACAGAATAACTGATTAAACAAAGAGGCATAAGTGACCTGCACTCTTTTCCTGACCAGAAGTGAGAGAGAGCGAATTTGTAATTTATTATGTATTATGATGGAAAAGAGCCCAGATTAGGAAGAAGTAAGCATTGCCTTCCAGGACCTGGAGCAGAGTTGATGATCATTCGCCAGTTTTCACTGGAAATGTTCAGAGAATGACTTCAAGCCTCTCTCGGGAAGTAAGGCAAGCATTTGGAGGATTCTCCCCCTTCACCTATTTCGAGTTTAGTTTTTTATTTTCAAAAGACTTTTTTGTATGCATGTTTTATTGTTTGAAAATTTCATACATGCATATAAATTTCATGACACTTTTTATCGGAGACTATGGGGGTCCAGCCCCTCGATAGTCCCCTCCCAGGGTCCGGGAAGAAACTACAACCAGCTGATAATTAATCTTTGATGAAATGAAATGAATCTATGTACAGGAAACTCTTTAGTTCATACACTTTATTATTCTGTAATAGTTCTCTCTCAACACAGCTTCTGTTCTGCTCTCGTGTCTAGCTCCTTTCTTGCCTGATTTCTCTCTGTTTGTCTACTGTTCCCTCTTAAGTTCTATCTTAATTCTCTCGTCTTAATTCTGCCTCATCTAGGTCCTTCTTTCCTTGTTCTTACCCCGCTAGGGCTTTCCCATCTGGCTCTTCCTCATCTTCCATCTCATTCCTCTAGTACCCTCTTCTAGCCCTTCAATCTAGTTCTTCCCCATCTCAGTTTGTTCCTCTCAAGTTCTTACCCATCTAGTTCTTCCATTCTCTTTTCTCTTCTCCGTCTCGTGCCCTGGAAGTCCTGGTATATAAAGCCAGTCTTCCAGGGTCAAACGGAGGGGTGATAAGAATCACACTGAGAGGCAATAACCGTTAATTATCATTTGCAACCCCAAAGGGAAGTGACCAATGGGGAAATGAATTAACAAAAGGCTAAATTTGGGTAATATCTAAGAAGAGGGCTCTTATGTGCTCAACTATAATCCTAAACGTGGTTAGTAGAAAATGTTAAGAATCTATAAGTTGCTAGGTCAATGGGAGAAAATAAAACTGTCTTCTTTTTTCCTGTGGCTCCTATCTGTCCAAGCTATCTGCCGTTTTTCTGCAGGGTGGGGGAAAGTGCTCAGTCACTGGGCAACCTGTGTACAGCTAGATGCCTCTGGTGATAGTTAAAGGGAGAACTGGAACTAGAGGTAAGGTTTGGGAAAGCAGGAAGTAAAGCTTAATTGGCACATCCACCAGGCCTTCTCAAATGGGTAGCCTGGATGCTTAAGTCTGTTCTTAGAAAGTACGAAGGTATCTCTGATAAGGTACTTTCCTCCATCTGGGGATGGACCTGGCCGGATGTTGCCAATGGTGATAATTACAGGGAGGCTTGAACTGGGGTTCTGGCTGAGCATAGCTGTCAGCACAGAAGGTTCTCTAAATATTCCTAGAAGTGGTTAGGTAAGGCGTTAGAGGTCTATAAAGTTAGTAAGGCTGTAAGAAAGGAGGGTCTGAGCTAAATTGTGTAAAGCTATTACTTAACGTCCACCTGACCTAGGTGGTGTCTCCTTGTGGAATTTACCTTAAATCAGGAGACTGTTATTACTGCTAGTCCTTGAAAGTGGCCAAAGGAGATATCTGATTCCAGAGAAAACCTTTCCTGAGGCTGTTCTCCAAATACCTGGAATGTCCAGAGAGTGATCAGTCTACACTGTTAGCCCTAATTAGGGAAAAGTCAATTGGGAAAACTATGAAGGCACACATGATTTTCATAACAGAACACAGCTGATATATAACAAGCCAAGTAACACCAAAAACTCCTTGGGATTTGGCTTCCTCTGGAGGAATTCCCTGATTCCTCCAGGTAGTGACTTTGCCATAACCAGCTGAGTTCTTATGATATATTCCTGTGGCCCGCAGCAACTTTTCTGTTTAAAAAGCGTTTCCAGCACATTTTCTAGTTAAATGATCACCACACGAAGTGTTGATACTTTCCTGAGAAGTCACAGTTAAGGAGACAGGCTCTCAACTGAAGTGCTCCTGGGCAGCTGTGGGACTTAGCCCTTGCCTCAGGATCTTGCCTCTTCCCATCTGGGGGCTTTTCTTTTCTTTTTAAATCTAACTCATTTTATGGGACCTAAAATCTTGTGTATAAGAAATAGTCTCTTGATTGTAGTGGAATACTCTCAGCAAATAGTGTTTCAGAAGTCCCTCTCCCCTTCTACATTTGTGTCTTAAGTGATTTGACAATGCTTTCAGATGTATTGAATGTGTGTTGTCCCACTTCCAAGCATAGTGAAATAGTTTCTTTCTTTCTTTTCTTTTTTTTTGTGCTTTTCAAGACAGGGTTTCTCTGTGTAGCCCTAGCTATCCTGGAACTAGCTCTGTAGACCAGGCTGTCCTTGAACTCACAAAGATCCTCCTGCCTCTGCCTTCCAAGTGCTGGGATTAAATGTGTATTCCATCATCGCCTGACAGTTTTTTTTTTTTAAAGTTTTAAACTAAAAGTGGATTTAGTAAATCATTAGCCCCACCAGATAATTACTTTTTTGGGGTAGGGTAGGATTAGGGACTATAAGCTAATCATCCTTAGACAAGGTTAAACACAACCACAATTCTCACTGTTCTAAGTGACCATTTCCTATCCTTATTTGGTCACTGTGGAGAAAGTAGCAAGCACTGGGCAGAGACAAGTGTTTTTCCAGCACTTCATTGATGATCTACTTGTTTGAGGAAAACATCAAATATTATTGGCCTTTGCAAATGGGGGAGTGAAGGTTGTTTTTTCTTTCTTTTTCTTATTTTAAAGATTTATTTAATTTTATTATACATACACACATATGGGTTTTTTTGTGTGTGTGGGCATGTATGTCTGTGTACCACATGCATGGTGCCTGTAGAGAAGAGAGCATTAGATTCCCTGTAACTGGAGTTAAGACAGTTGCGAGCTGCCACGTGGGTGCTGGGAATCAAACTCTGGTGTCTCCAAGAGCAGTTAGTGCTCCTAACTGGGGAGACAACTTTCCTGCCCCAGAGTGGAGGCTATTTCTGTCATCTACATGCAGTAGAATATTGAAGGCATCCCCTAATTTTATATTCTGAAGTGGGCTCAGAACCAGGTCTAAGAGAATTCTTCCTTTTTTGTGGTACTTCCTGGAATCACCAAGGTACTTAAAGTTGATGTCCTGTCCAGTCACATGCCTCTTCTGGTCTCCTAAGCTGCCACAAAACATGTGAACCTAATTACCAACTTGACTTGTGTCTTGCGAGTCTTACAGTCAACCAGGAATATGGCAGAGTGACTCACTAGCTGTTTTCTAGGTCAATTCCAAGTTCATGATCACGTAGCATTTAGCACAAATGAGGTTGAGAAAAAAATATTTAGGATGATTCTTTGAAGGAGAATCATCTTTGAAGGAGACTCAGCTCATTTACTCGCCTGAGTACCCTAAATCACATTTCTCGATTTAGTTGGATGAGCAGAAAATGGGGACAAAAGCCCTCTGGGTTGTGTTTGGGATGATATCCTCTGAGTTGTTGAGAAACACGTCTCCATAAGCGTACCCTCATGTATTTATGTCAAACAATGAATTCTTTATAAGGCCTTCTTAGAAAATTAATGTCTGAGCCAAGAGCTATTGATATTTTGCTTTTCACGAGAAGTGTGTTTTTTGGTTGCTGTTATTTAGTAGATGGTAAGATAATAGTGGGGCTGGCGAGATGGCTCAGTGGGTAAAGGTGCTTGCAGCACAGGCCTGGTGACCTGAGTTTGATCCCTGGAACCCACGTAAGCCTATACAGAGAGAACTGACTCCACAAAGTTGTCCTGTGGCCTCCTCACACACACCGTGGCATGCATACACACACACTCACGCACATGCACACACACGTACACACGCGTGCACACACACACCACAAACACAATAATAAATAAAAACTTAAAGGCAATAGACACTCAGCTTTTCTGTAGCACTCAGGGCTCACCTTGAGCAGGTGTGTGGGTTGCGGCTTTGGTTGGTTGCGTCTTCTTTGCTTTTGTATCTTCTATACTCCACCTCGATGTTGAAATTTAAGCTATTATTATTTTTTTGTTATACATTCTTAAGTGATTGGCTTGGAGATGGTCTTTTATGGAGACCATTTTACTGAATTCTGATTGGAATCTGGCCTTTCCCTTTGACTTTTTTTTTTTTTTTTTTTTCAAGAGAGGGTTTCTCTGTGTAGCTTTGTAGCTTTGGATGCTATCCTGGAACTTGTTCTGCAGACCAGGCGGGCCTCATATTCACAGAAATCCACTTGCTTCTGCCTCTCGAATGCTGGGATTAAAGGTGTGTGCCACCACTGCCTGGTGAAGACTGACATCTTACTCTGGAGTAGAGAGAGTCCTTCTGTGCATTTGATCATTTCTTCCTGTTTACTGTCTGTATTCCCTTCTTGGTTTTCTTTTTTATAATTTCCTTCACCTTGCAATTCTGATATACACTTAAATCAAGATTTTTCAGTTTTATCTGTTCTAGTTCATCCAGGGGGCTGGAGAGATGGCTTAACAGTTAAGAGCCTTGGCTGCTCTTGTAGAGGACCTGAATTTGATTCCCAGCACCCATATGGTGGCTCACAACTGTAACTCCAGTTACAGAGGACCTGATGACCTCTTCTGGCCTCTGCAAACTTCTGCATGCAGGTGGTACTTATAAACTCACACAAGTGCATGCACACACACACTTCTGACTCTGAGAGTTGCCCTGGGCCTCCATGGGATGACCACTCTACATTTGATTTGTTGGAGTTTCTCCCATCTTTTTTTCTAGTCATACTGACTCCTTTGGCTTTCTGCTTTACTCTCTAAGCTTTCCTCAAAATCAATGGCTCTCTCCTAGCCATATTTTTCTTCTTTTGCAAATGTTTTCTGTAACTTCATTGAGACATGAGAAGGCAGCCTGGCAGAAGGCACTTGTTTGCCATCTTAAGTTGGGAGCTCCTTTACATCTTTTATTAACATGTGCTGACTTACTCCTTTTGGAGCCAGAAAAACTCAGCGATTAGTTATAGAGGTGTGGGGTGCTTCTGTAGATCCTATACCCTACGGTGACCATACCCCTTTCATTACTGAAATCATACCTGGAAAGAGCTCAGGATACAGGAAATATTTAGGTTTCTAAATAATTAAACTTAGGAAAGATTTAGATGCAAATCATTGCATCTCAGAGAAGACATTCCTAATGGGAATTCTTATAGGGAATTTGTCTCTGGCTTCCTCTTCCAGGATGTGATTTTCCTGTCGTACACTGTAGTAATAGGTGGAAGAAAGCTAATTTTTGCAAAAATAATTCAGGCCTAGTGTAGCCAAGCTAAGACTAGAGAACTGTAAAGATTTAGAGTCCAAGCCAGGATGTTTTAGAGTTTTATGAAAAGATACCAAGATCTTCTGCCAGACTTAATTAACAAAAAGTTAATTCATAAAGACAGTAATCACTAAAGATGCAGACAAAAAGATTAAGACTTAATCCCAAGGATTTAGAACCAAAAAAAAAAAAAGGGCTTCCTATATCTAATCAGGTCTTATGGGGCAAGAGCAGCATTTGTTCATTTAGGGAGAGCTGGTGGCAATCTATTAGAATATGATTATGGAGGCCAGTGAGATGGCCCAGCCAGTAAAGGTGCTTGTCACACAAACCTGGTGGTCTGAATTTGATTCCTGGGACCCATGTAAAGGTGAGAGGAGAGGTTAGACTTCACAGAGTTGTCTTCCGACCTCCACACTAATGCTGTGGTGATACGGCTGTCTCCCCACACCATGCATCCACACACAGAGCGATAATAAAATTTCAAACAATTTAGAATGTGACTATCTGTAGTTCTAGGTAGATAATTCCTTCTTGGTTTGTAGGGTCAAGGTTGTGGTGTTGGAATAAGTACAATTTAGTGCAGAACTACAAATCTGTGCTCCTGGATGTGAACCATACAAATGTATAATTTGAAAACGACAGTCCTCTGAATGTGCATAATCTAAGCCCAGGTCAATTAGCATTTAAATCAGTATATCTGATTTTTTATTTAGAGGTGAAGCTAATTGATAAGTCTACTACAGCTTGTTGATGGGCCAGGTTGAATCTTGCCATTTGGAAAGAGTCCTTTGCCCACCCTTGCAATAATATCCACTACGTTTTTCTACAGATTTTTTAAAAATTAGTTTTGGGTTAAGGTAGTATTGCACAAATTACCTTGTTATTTTAAGTCTCACTGTCCAAGTACTATTTTGAGTTTTGACTCTTTTGTTTGTTGTAGGACAATCATGAAAAAGAAATGGTCAGGCTTTTAGAGTCAGGATTGAAGATTTTAGAGTCAGTGATTGGTTGGTTGGAAGGCTGCTTCCTGGTGGTATCCATGACAGGAAGGCACACTCCGTGGTTGTGAACTGACGCCACCAGTTCAGCACTGTCTTTATCAGCAGCTAGATGACTCAGGCTGAACTGCAGGAACAACCACAGAGAACTGACTTTTCCAGGCAAGAGAGCCATGCAAGTGGATGTTAGGCAAACAATACATCCCACGAATGGTAGGAATGGAAATGTAACCCAAAACACAGTTGTCATTAATTATCAGCAATCTTCAGGGTGACCTTCAGACTGAGGAGCAGTGTCTTGGTGTTTTAGTCAGTGTTCTATTGCTGTGAAGAGACATCATGACCATGGCAACTCTTATGAAAGAAAGCATTTAATTGAGACTTGTTACAATTTCAGAGGTTTAGTCCGTTACCATCATGGCAGGGAGTGTGGTGGAGAGGCAGACATGGTGCTGGAGAGTAGTGGAGAGTTCTACTCCCGGATCTGAAGGCAGAGAGACACTGGGCCTGACTTGAGCATTTGAAACCCCAAAGCCCACCCTCAGTGACGCACTTCCTCCAACAAGGCCACACCTCCTGATCCCTGTCAAGTAGCATCACCCCTGATGATTAATCATTCAAATATAGGAGCCTATAGGGGCCATTCTTATTCAACTCACCACAAGTTAGGTGAGCTGTAGGAGAGTTTTTTGGGAAAAAGTTTTTACAACTTTTACACGTGATGTCTGACTTGGGTGACATTAAACTCTGCTTTTCTTCCTCCCTCACCTTGTTTCGTTTCTCGAAAGCACTTCTCTTTTTTTTTTTTTTTTTTGGAGAACTGTGAATCAGTTCTTGAGACATCAAAGGGCCCTCAAGTCAGACGGGTAAGTCATTTACCATGCAAGCCCACTATTGATCTCTGGCAATTACTTTGCAGAATATTCCCATAGCTTTTATTATTTGATCTCAAACCTTTAATATTATTGCAACAGCTTTGTAGTAAACATAAGACAGGGGCATGTCACCTTACTACAGAAGATGCATGGCCAGTGTTCCTGGGCACTGTCTTCTCTTTGACAATTTTAATTTTTGTATTGTCACAAAATTTGGGCCTGTCTATTTATTAATTGTGTACACTGGTGTATACATTTCCTTTCAGAAGAGATTAACCCACTGGCCATGTCTATTGATGGCTCTTAATCACGTGATGTGCATTTTAGAAATGCTACCTTTTGGTCTGTGACCATAAAGCATAAAGTCAGTGGCTTAAATGACCAATTCTATATATTTGCCTGTGTTGTATTTTGTGTTTTTTTTTTTTGTGAAAAGAAAAATCATTTTCAAGGTAAGTTTGGCTTTTAGTGGGTCTTTTTCCTTTAGAAATTACATGAAGTTAAGAGACAGGGTCTTTGTGGAATGAACAGATGTACAAACTAGAGAAATACAGTGTTTTGTTTTATGGATTTTGTTAAAGAGATAATGAAAAACATTATAGCTTTTCATTTTGAGACTGTCTTAACTTTTTAAAATGTTTGTGTGTGCAAGCACATGAATTGTTGTATGTGTGTGCATTCTTGAGCGTAAATGTGGGCACACAATGCCACAGTGCCCATGTAGAGGCCACAGAACAATTACATGCTGCTCTTCCTTTCACCTGTCTGAGGCAGGGTCTCTGCTGATTTTCATCTGCACACACCAGCCAGCCCGAGAGCCTCCAGGGATTCCCTGTCTCCACCTCCATCTCCCTGGAGGAGTTTTGGGATTATAGATGCCTATACCGCGTGTCCAGCTTTCACGTGTGTTTGGGGATTCAAATTCAAGTCCTCCTGATTCTGAAGGTCCTTTTACCTGGCAAACTATTTCCCCAGTCCACTTCCCCAGCCCCACTTAGAACTTTCCAACTGGTGTTCCAACGTTCAGGTTGGATGGAAACTAGCACTCTTCAATTTCAAAGAAAAGAACTCAAAATCAAAGTAGTCTCAGTGATGTTTCTTTAACAAGTTATGTTTCTGTGGGTTTAACGTTGAATTCCATATCTGATTTCTCTGTCCTTTAGAAGTAGAGCGGGTGGTGAAAGCCAATGACCGTGACTACAATGAGAAGTTCCAGTATGCGGTGAGTGAACACACAGCACAGCGTGTTGGGGGAGGGGCTTTACTCAGCACTAGAAGAGGGATCCATGTCTTGGAGAACCTCATTATAACGAAAATCTTTCCATGTTGGCCCACCTTAAAAACGTGGTTCCATGTGCTTTCACACATGGTCCTCTTCTGCTCTAGCAGTTTTGTGGGCATGGAAGAATGATAAAATCCATTCTCAAGAATTTATGCTTACTTCATTTTGGTGTCCATTTAGGTAGTATGATATGCTGGAAAATATGAAAATGGGCTAGTAAAGTATTGATTGATGAGAAAGTGAGGGTAGTGGCTGATGATTGATGGGTTGAATTTGGGGTTTTTCTCTAAATAATTTCTGGGAAATGTGGAAAAGCTTATGCAGGATGAGGTTTCTAAGTGCTGAATGACTCTGTTTACAAAGTGAATAGTGAGAACCATTAGTTCAAATGGTTCACACAGGCATTGCCCAAGGAGGGAGAGTTTTGGTCAATGAACACTTTAGTATTTTCTTCCTATTGGTGGGTCACTGGCAGAGAATATAAATGCATGCATGGACATTGCAACTCAACGCCACTGGCCACGTACTGGGGCACCCAACAGCTCTTCTTTGATTCTGTGTTACAATCATAATCTGACTTACTGTGTAGGTTTCGTTTCCCACACAAGGAGTCTGGATTTTGTTTCTGTAACTGCTTTCTCATTGTGAAACAATATATTGGAACTTCAGCTTTATTCACCTGTCTTGTAAGAATGATTAAAGCAACTTTGTCTTTGAGGGAAGGGATCCCTCTTTCAAAATGACATGCATAGTTCTTAGAACGGAAGGGAAGGGTTACCTCAGGTAATGAATGCCACTCTGTGTGGTGTGACATATGGTTACCAGCAGACTTGACCTTCACATCCCTGCTTCAGGTGATCCTGTGTCTGTAGAGGATGTCTCTTTAAAACCTTGACCATAAGATCCCAGTCTGTCTGTCTGTCTGTCTGTGTATTCCAGAGGACAATTTATGAGAGCTGGCTCTCTCCCACCTTGAGTGACTCTGGGTAGAACTCAGGATGTCAGGCTTGGAGGTAGGTACCTTTACCTACTGAGCCTTCTGGCCAACCCATATGTGTATATTTTAAGACCTTGGGAGAAATTTTATTATATCTAACTTATTGGGGAGATAATTATTTACTTAAGTACCTAGCTGCATTTACTTATTTCCCAGTGTATAACAAGTACTTTTATTCTGTGAGTATAAGGAAAGCCATATTTTATAAGATTATACAGCCTTTTCTCTGGTGTCCTTTATGTAACCTATGAGATGTTTCAGTCTTACAGAGATACAGAAGGGTAACATGACCCCCATGAGCCCACCACCCAGGCTGATAATGGGCATTAACAGTTTGTCATACAAACTAATAGTATATTGATGATGTAGAGATGGTGTGAACAAAAGCACACAAATGTGTGGCTGTGTTTTCTGTTGGCTTTCCTACTAGCACCAAGGTATTATAACAGGACCCTGTGGCAGAGCAGAGTCTGTATGACTACCCTGTCTTGGACTGAACCTGCATCAAGGAGAAGCAAAATCCATTAAGCCTGTGGAGCTAAGAAGTACAACGGAAGTAGACAGTGAAAAGCTGCAAGTGAAGGGGGCCAGGGATTCATCTCTAGTGGGCAGCAATATGACTCAGAAGGACCTGGCAAGCTCCTGACCTTTACTGGGTAGTTCTAGCAGAATGTGAGCCACAGCTCTCTCAGTCTCATTGAGGTTAATTAAAAGCAGCAACTTCATAGAGCCATTGTGAGGACTAAGGCATGACAAAACACAGAGACTATGAATGAGTATCTGCACGTGTAGGATTTGAACCTATGACTATTTACCAAATGGGATATCCATTTAAGGCAGGCAACTCCCTATTGTATTTGCTTAGTCTTGCCCAGCTTTAATGGAAGTGGATTTGGAGAGATCCAAACAGATCCCAGGGAAAATGCCATATTCATTGGAGGAGTGATATTCCCACCGAAAGTCTGGAAAGAAAATGGGAATAAACTCACTAATCTTATGGGAACGATGAAAGGAGAAATAGTGAAGAACTCTTGAGTGTGGTGGGAAGAGTGCTGGGGCTGAACCACAGTTTCTCTCAGGACTAGCTTGTCATCTGATTGGTTTATTCCTCTGAGAACCATGTATTTCATCTACAAATTGTGAGAAACTTTCTGTTGGGTTGCTTATGGAAGGATTAGATTAGAATATTTTAGCAAAATATTTGATAACAGTAACAATAGCAGGTGCTTCATGTGTGCCGGCCTTAATTATGGATTTTTCTCTTAAACCTAACAGAGCTGTGGGCAGGTTCCACAGTGGTGTGGGGTTCCTGCGAGGCATGGGTGGGGTATGCTATTTGCCACAGCGGTGTAAGAGGATGCAGAGAAACTCATTAGCCTTGTGAACTGCGTACAGAAGATACCATGTTCACAATGAACAATGCGAGACCCTGAAAGCACAGAAGAAGTCACTGATAAACTGCTGACGATGCAGTTGTCGGGAGGGGCGGGTGTCACATGACCAGAGCACCGGGGCTGTGTGAGTGGAGCTTCCTTCCCAGATGAACCAATCTGAAAGAACACCAACTCATTGAGATACTTATCAGCTTCCTGTTCTGTGCAAGGCACCACCAGAGGCCGGGCGTTTTCCTTCAGCCTCCCTGTGGATTGTGATAGCCACACGGTTAATAGTGAGAGCAAGAAAGGCAACAACGGTAACAATGATAGTCCAAACGCAAGTTACTGTTCTAGGCACATTACTAAACTACTGTACTGACACATGTGATCTTCCAGCACCAAGTACTTTTATTATCCCATTTTCTGTAGGAAGACATTGAAGCATGGAAATGGAATAGTCCATTTCAGTGCCTTTTGCAAACTTACACAGTTAGGTAAAATCTGCCAGTCCTGCTGCATGTTGGGCAATTGGCATTGTACCTCAGTCTTCTGGAGCACCCACCCAGATGAAAGAAACGAGGCTATGCCTAGTAATCCACCGCAATCAAGCAATTCAAGGGCGGAAGGCTGAGATTCTACACATTGGCCCGTTTCCACGTCTATAATTCTGTCCATGATAACTGGTCAGTCTTCTGAATGGTCCCAGAAAACAAACAAACAGAAAAACAAATGCAATAAACTAAAACCAACCCGTCTCCCAACCAAACAGGCCCTGATCTCCCCCTCTTTTGTCATAGTCCCTTGACGCAATGGTAAGTTGTTTTTATTTTACCTTATTAAAAAGTAGGGTTCACTATTTAAAAACAAAAACAAAAACAAAAACAAAAACATGGGCATGTTAAAAAAAATGTTTTTGGAAGGTTGTGGGGATTGAAGTTGGATCCATGATTAAACTCACTAGTAGAGGCAGTACTCTACTTATTGAGCTATTTCCACAATCTGATTAGCCAAATTTTTATACTTTAAAGACAAGGGAAGACACAGGGCTATACATTTTACAAAACAAGGCGTGGCCACATTTTAGATCTGTACGTGTGACTGGCAGAGAAAAAAAATCATCTAAAACTCAGAAAGATGGTGCAAAGTCACAAGCATTAAGCCTGCCTAGGCAAGCTTTACTCACTGAAGGTTGAAGGATAATATTTCAACACAGCAGTAACCTTTGTTCATCAACAAACTGTAAACTACAAAGCCCCTAGCAAGACACAGCCTAGGCCTAGAAAGCAATTACAAGTACCTTTGAGAGTCAGCGGTCTAGAATATGAACAAAATGACAAGGTTAATGATTCTAACTTGGATTCACTGGTAAATCAGATGTGATGTTGTGAGAATGGAAAGGTGGGAAATGTAAAAATCTCTTGAGACGTTTCAGATTGCCAAGAAACCCAGAACAAAGTAGGATTGGAGGGTGGAGGGGGAGAGCGCCAAGGGTGAGGGTTTTTATTCTCATTGGAAGGGAGTACAAAGTGCTCTTGATTAATAACAGGAATGAATAATAGAAAGGGTGAAAACAGTTCTATTAAAATTGGTTGGTTGTCCAGATGGCTCAGTGGGTAAAGGCGCTTGCTGCTGAGCCTGACAGCCTGAGTGTCACCCTGGGGAGCCACATGTTGGAAGAAGAGAACTGATTTCTGCAAATTATCTTCTGACTTTGAATTCCGCATGTGCTTGTGCCCCTCTCCCCACAAATAAATAAATAAATAAAACATAATAAATATTTAAAATATGTTAGTGTTAAAAATGTTCAATTGTGTAAGTTATCCAAACATCCAGAAACTTAAAGTGGATGGTAGAAATAAAGAAAACACTTGTAGTTGTATTAAAATGTGATGTTGGACTAAGTCTACCAGGTTGATCTCAGTCCTCGGGGGAGGCTTTGCCCTGGAGGAGGTGGGAATGGGGGGTGGGCTGGAGGGAAGGGGAGGGGGGCGGGACGGGAGAGAACAAGGGAATCTGTGGCTGATATGTAGAACTGAATGGTATTGTAAAATAAAATAAAATTTAAAAAAAAAGAAAGAAAAAAAAAGTATAGCTGTGTTTGACAAACTAACAAAACTGATATCTTAGTAGGTTCCAATCTGTGTTTTGATTTGTTTTTGTTATTTGAGATCATTTCTTCTGGTTTTAATTTTCTTTGTTTATGAGCCTGTCTTGATAGAACTGAAAATTTTAGGGTCTCAGTTTCCAAAATATTGAAGCTCTTCATTTTGAGAGAAAAGGGGATTACATTTAGTTCTCTGTCCCCGGAGGCTGTAGAATGACACATGTCCGACCCATGGCCTCTGGGTCAGTTGCAGCCCAAGGAATCCAAGAATATAGTTCAACCTCGAACTGAAAACTTTCTTAAAAGTATTATGAGGTATGGGGGTCTTTGCTGTGAATTGTTTTTGCAATTTTCCTTGACTTGACTGTGTAATTCTCAAGGGTGAACTTCATACATGATAATACCCTGTCACAATGTTGAACATGTCCATCAGAATAAATATGTTCTAGACTTAAAAAAAATGTGATGTTGGGGGCTGGAGAGGTGACTCCGTGGTTAAGAGCATTTGCTACTATTCCAGAGGACACAAGTTTAGGTCCCAGCACCCACACATAGCTCACTAGAGCCTGTAGCTCCTGCTCTAGGATATCCGTCACCAGAACCATCTGCATACAAGGCAAACATTCACACACACACACACACACACACACACACACACACACACACACACACACAAATAATAAAAAAATAAAGTGCTGTGGTGTTTTATATATCTCTAAAAATGTTATTTTTATTAAAATATAACAATTACACATATTAATTGCATGCAATATGATGTTGTCATTGTGTCAATACTATATAATGATCTAATCAATATAATTAGCATATCTGCCATCTTAAAATTTTATCATTTCTTTATGGGTCCACTGTCATTCCCTGTGTGTGACTTAATGCACCTCTGCAAGTCCACATGCCATGCCTGTGTTTCTCTGGGACCAACTGTGAATAGATACATGATCCACTGTGCTCTTTTGATAGAGATAAAAATGATGCTCTAAGTTCAGTGTTCCTAGCATGCCTGCTCTCTACCTAGCAACGTGTATGTTTGTTGTTTGACCTACTCTTCAAAGAATGTTTGAGACAGTGTCCAAACAGAACACAAAGCTCAAAAGGATTAAGAATATGTGAGGAAACTATTATTGGTGGGGTATTTTTAAGTGACCACAAAACACCAGTAGAAGGGGCCTGTCTGCTTACATGAGCAGTGTGTTCCAGGCCACTGGGATTATCCAACAAGGGGATACAGATTCTGCTTCCCACCTTCAGAGAGCACATGCATTCTGTGCAGGAAGAGAGGACCAGCACATCAGAACAAGCTTGATAGTGAGAATGAAAAGGAGATGCTAAATTTTAGTTGTGGTGCATGGCTTATAATGTCAGGGAGAGGAGAACTCAAGGTTAGTGAAAATTTTGGAGGAAGTTTTGATAGAGGAAATGGGAAATGGCCCCAGGCTTGTGTGTTTATTTGGACTGCCAGTGTTGGGAAGGACAGTGCTGAGCAAGGGTCAAGTGTGCCATGTGAAGTCACTGTGGTTCAGGTAGGTGCCACGTAGTTGCTTGAAGCAGAGTGTGATGCTGGGCATGGTGATGCATGTCTATCGTCAGCCCTCTAGGGCTGAGGCAGGATTGCTGCAAATGCAAGGGCAGCCTCTGTGCTTTGCGTATGAGTGACAGGCTCCTAGGAGCTGGGCAGACACAAAATAAAACAGGTTTATAGTTGGCCTACATATTAGATAGACTGAATGGATACCCACATGGGAATGCCAGGTTAGTACTGAACAGAACCTGGGTGTGGTGAGAGTTGTAGCTCTAGGAACGTCTACATAGGAGGAGGTATGCGATGTTGAAAGAAGAGTGGACGCTGTTGGGAGGGATGGCTGACTCTGCGGTGAGGGGCAGACGAGACAGCAGAAGGAGGCAGCCTGAGAAGGGAAGGGGAGCAATGACTGAGGAGGACAGAAGGAGTGAGATGGACACTTGGGGAAGGGAACGTCTCAGGAAATGGGTGGCTAATTGGTTCGAAAGGTGGATGCAGGGGATTGAGAACCATGAAAAAACACTGTTGAACCTAAGTAGCTTGAGACCTTGAGAAAGTGGTTTTAATATCCCTTGCCTTTTTATAGTCCATTAGGCTATACATGATGCACAAAATATTATTTTCAAATTCTGATACCTTACTTTCAAACTCATCACTGATGTTGGGTATACTTTATATTGCCCAGACATAGATTATTACCCTGAAGGTATAGCAACTTCTCCTACATATTAGGAATGTAGGAAACTTTGTATGAATAATTGGCCAGAAATTAAACATTGAGATGCAACTTTTACAGGACCAAATGCTCAGATTAGTATATAAACCCAGCATGTGCAGTGCTAACAAATATTAGCAACATTAAAATGAATATAAAATCATACCTAGTTCTATACACACAGGAAATGTCACAGGCCTGAATCACGGTATGATAAGATCCAAGAGATCCTGATGGCCAACACAACATGTCAAGCATGTAGTTGCAGTTGTTAGAGATCTTGAAGGCATACATACAAAATTCACATTCTTCCAACTAATTGGCAAATCTCTCAAAGCACACTTAATCACACAGAGCCGTGGTTCTCAACTTTCCTAATGCTGCAACCTTTTAATACAGTTCTTCATGTTGTGGTGACCCCCAACCATAAATTTTTTTGTTGCTACTTCATAACTGTAATTTTGCTACTGTTGTGAAACATATTGTAAATGTGTGTATTTTGCGATGGTCTTAGGTGACCCTGTGAAAGTGTCATCAACCCCCGAGAGGGGTCTCGACCCACAGGTTGCCACTGACATAGAGGTTCATGGTCTGATTGAACCTTATGACCTGGGTCAAGACTGACTGATGGAACCTGACTAGCACAGTTTGGTCATCCACAGGAAATGCTACTCTTATGATTAGCAATTATATTCGGATTCTACTTGCCAAGACTGTCTCAGTCCCTGTGATGTGTCATGTATAAAGAGAACGTCTGGCCCCTCCCACTGACAGCCACTGGGCAATTGTGCTGAAGAACTGTAGTGAACTGAAACCATGTAGCGGGACCTGCTCTGCCTGGCTCCTTGTGATGTGGAGGCAGACTTCAGGCTGTGTTACCCATGAATCACCTGTTCTGTAAAGTAATATTTTTGACTGAAGTTACTTACTTTTTATATGTAATGTAAGTGCCGATATAGAGTGGTTATTGTCACTGCTGTGATTAAATAAATACCTAAAAGACGACCTAAGAGAGAAAAGCTTTATTTGGCTCATTGTTTTAGAAACCCTAAATGTGAAATATTATACAACTGGGATTAGAAGAATTCAGATCGGGGATCCCTGATGGTAGAATTTTGGAGCCCTGTTACAGTTCGACTGTTTCGAATTGTGTTTCTGCTAAGACTTAACCAATGAACAGGTCAAGAGGAAGAAAACAGACTGCTCAGTGAAGAGAACCACAATCCAGTTTCCTTTGTAGTCAGTATCTGATTAAATAGGACCATAAATCACCATGTGGACCAAGTGGGGCAATTTCAGCAACAATTTCGAAGCTAACAGAAAACCACTATTTCCAACCGTCACCAAGTGGTTTTTAATCTCATTTTTGTAGTTTTACTTATTAGCCCAAACAATATGGTCCTATGATAAGACTGCTAAAATCACAGTTGTCATCATATCTTATATTTTGTAGGTTGAAGACTAATCAAATTATTCATGTAAAAAATATATAGAATCTAATTCATGTCCACTGTTATAAAACCAATACTTAGATTTTTGTTGTATTTTTCATGTGACTATATTTCTTCTTTTTTGAAAGATAAAAGTTGTAAATACTCATGGTAAAATATTTTGAAATATGTTTAAATTGTGGAATGGTTAAGTCAAGTTAATTAACATATACTTGGCTTAATATACTTACCGTTTTGTGGTGAGAACACTGAAAATCTACTTTAAAAAGTTATTATTGTTGCTTTTCTTTTTTGAGACAATGTCTTCCTCTATAGCTCAGGCTAGCCTGGAACTCACTGTGCAGACCAGGTTGTCCTGAAACTCACAGCCATCCTCTTGCCTCAGCTTTCCAGTACTGAGCTTATAGATGCGAGCTAATCCCCGACACCTACCCCAGTATAATCTATTTTCATGGACAAAAAAAAAAGCTATTTAGGAATTAAAGTTCAATTTTAATTCTTTACAAATGGGCGTGTTTGGAATTATTTGTGTGTGTGTCTCTGTGTGACATGACTGTTAGATGACAGAGTAGTTGAGAGGGTATGTGTGGAGCACCCCAAGAATGTTCTGGCTTGACTCCTGGGAAGTTCTTTGAGGAAATAAGTTCAGTGCAGCAAATGATTGGCACATCTGGGTTGGTGATGGTACTCTAGACCAGATGTCTCCAGTGGCCCTGACTGCTCTGGTTTTATGTATGCCTTCCTGGTTGTAAACCTGTTGTGAGTCCAGCTGTAGCTGACCAGGTGCGGTAGAGATATGTAGAAGAAGTGACATCATTCCGTGCCAATTATCTGAAAGTACTGGGAAATGAGACTTTGTTTTTAGTTATGAGCATTTGTATGTGGGTCGGTGCACATGGATGCATGTGCCTGCAGAGTCTAGAAGACGTTATTGGATCATCTGGGGCTGGAATAACAGGTATTGTGAACTACCCTGCACAGGTCCTGGGAACCAAGCTCAGGTCCTCTGCAAGAACAGTACACCATCATAACTGCTGAGCTATCTCTCCAGTTCCAGAAGATTGTTTATATAAAATGGAAAAACTGACTGGATTATCCAGGAATGTCAAGGAGAAGCTTAGTGTGGAATTATTTTTTAAAATGTTCCCAGCTAACTCTCCATACAGAATTCTAACTATATGTCTAGTTGTGTTCCTAACCTTTAGAAGAGAGGGAGTCACTACCCCTCCAAACACTTCGCTGTCTTTGGATAAGGTACTTAACTGATGTGCACATCCACTGTGCTCACTGCCAGGCCTTATAAGGACGTTTTCATACAAGTGTATAGTGTATGTTGGCTGTGCTTCCTGCTAGGCTTCCTCCTCTTCCCTCTCTCATAACCCCTCTTGTTAGTCTCCTTCCCCCCCTGGACAGTCACTTCTACTTTCATGACACATATGTGGATGGTTTTGCATGTCTATATAGACTGTTAGATTCACAAATGGCAGAGAATATAGCATATAATGTTTGAGTCTGTCTTAATTCATGTAATGTGGTAATGCCCAATTCCATTCATTTTCCTGGAAACAACTTAAGTTCTTTTGAGACAAGGTCTCACCAGGTAGCCTTGGCTGGCCTAGAACTCACTGTTTAGATTAGATTAGGCTGTTCTAGCCCTCACTACATATACCAGGCTACCCTAGATTAGCCTGGCCTAGAAGTTACTATGTAGACAGGTTGGCTTAGAACTCATTATGTAGACTAGGCTGGTCTTGAACTTGTGCCAGTCATCCTGTCTCCAATTACATGTGTGTGCCACCACACCCATCAGGATAGATTTATTACTTTCTATTAATCGAGACAAATTGGAGGCCAAAGCAGAACAAATATTTCTATTTCCCCTGACAACCCTTCTGATACTTGTGAATGGATGCTCAAACCTGAGCTCTAGAATAATCGCCTGGAATTCCATTTCTTCTCAAAGGGCTTTTGCTTTTCTGTAACTGCTTCTGGTGAAGTGTTTCAGAGTTAAGCACATTATTCTAGATGCTATTTGACTAGCTTGATGCAGAAGAGAAAGCGTTACTGTAGTGGAAGTATTAATGAATAAGAGACAGTACCACCTTTTTGGAGGTTGTCGACAATGACCCCCTCTTCTATTGCTAGTGACAAAGATTGACTCTCTTTGTCATTAAGTCTCCTTTACTATTATGTCATATACAGATTTATTGAGCATAACTTCTGTTTCTCCATCAGTATCTAAACTAATGGACCAATTGAATCAGCAACTCTGTGGGTGGAGTCTAGGCATTTTTAAAAGCTCCCCAGGATTCCAATTGTCAATCAGGGTTAGGGATCACTGATCTAGGACTCAGGAGATGGTTTAATGGGTAAGGTGCTTGCCACACACACACACACACACACACAAACACACACACACACACACACATAAGGAATGTAGTTTAGATCTAAGCACTCACATAAATGATGGGCACACATGGTGGCTTACCTGTAAGCCCAGTGTTTGAGAGTTAGGGACAGGGTACCCATGAAACATGCTGGCTAGCTGGACGAGCCAGACTGGTGAACTCTGGGTTCAAGTGAGAGATATATAAGTTGGGGAGCAATGGAGGAAGATACCCAATGTCACCCTCCAGTCTCTATACCACAGACACACTTGTATGCATGTTTGTTCACACACAGTCACCCACATACATGTGAACAGGCCATAGACGAATTTCTAAACAGTCTTATTAAATAAGAAACACAGAACCAAATACAGAAGTATAAGCCATAGAAATCAGAGCAGTAGCTGCCAACTAACCTTAGCTTACCAGCTCGCTGTAGCTTCCCAAGAGAGCTTCTTCCTGTCTAACCTGCGCCTTTTTATTGCCTTCCTGTTCTGCCTTCTCATTGGCTCTAAGCCCAGCCACATCACTTCCTCATCACTGCCTGTCTATACAGACCTCCAGGTCTCTATGGTTTGTACTGGGATTAAAGGCATGTGTCACCACGCTTGACTGTGTCCTTGAACACACAGAGACTCTGACTGCCATATGATCGGATTAAGGGCATGTGCTACCACTGCCTGACTTCTGTTTATGGCTTGCTATGACCTCTGATCTCCAGGCAACTTTATTTATTAACATACAAATAAAATATCACATTTCAGCACAAATAAAATATCACCACAACAGGCATACATATATGCATGCTTACCACACATATATGCATAAACAGGAATCACTGATCTAAGTTAGAATTAACAATATTGAGCACAACACTGTTAAGACAGCTATGTGCGTCTCATCAGTAGATATCTCCTTACAGAATGCTCATGATCCATTAATCAGTTCATCTTGTTTACTTACACATTTTAATTTATGACTTTATTGACTTTGTCAACATTCTGGCATTTGTGTAATTAGATTGTACTATTATTGCTTTTTTGTTATAGTAAGATAAGATTTTTAGAAAATAAACATTATTAAGGTGGACCTGATTGCATAGGTTTATAATCACTCAGGAGACTGAGACAGAGAGTCACAAGTCAAGACTGAGGACTTTGCTCAGAGGCACAGTGCTTGCACTGGCCACCACTCCAGACAGACTGAGAAAATTTTTTAAAAGCAGAGCTGAGTTCAGAGATCTCTGTTTCACCTCTTCACCCCCTACAATGCATTGAATGTGCAGGGCCCTGGTGATCCTTAGTGGGAGCGACACAGAGTACATAATCTATTGTGCCCACAAAATGCCTCCAGGGTCTGTTCTCCTAAACATAGCAACCTCTCTGGATTCTTCCTCTTGAGAACCAATATACGTGTGTGTGTGTGTGTGTGTGTGTGTGTGTGTGTGTGTGTGTGTCTGTCTGTCTGGATGAGCTTTCTAATTCTTACCACAGTTAGAGTAAGTTGGGCAAAGACAGAGAAGGGGACTACACCAGAGAAGATGATATGAAGGACATAAGATGAGGTGGGAAAGGTTCAGCAATGGCAGCTGGTAGTCCTTTGTTTGTTCATTCATTCAGGAGGCAGTGAGACAGATTTAGTTGGTTTTGTCCTAAAGCAGTTTTGTGCACTGGTTGTTATTCTTAGCTGGGCTCCCAGTGAGGCTTAGCTGGATGGTCAGCTTTTTATTTTTTGAGACAGTTTCTCTGTGCAACACTGGTTGTATTGGAACTTGCTCTGTAGATCAGGCTGACCTTGAACTCACAAAGTTCTGTCTGCCTCTGCTTCCCTAGCACTGGGATTAAAAGCAGGTGCCACCATACCCAGCTTGGCTAGTAAGCTATTAAATAAACCAATGCCTATGGTTCCTTGCTCTGGAGCCTGGCATGTGGACTTGCTCCTATGTAAGCTGCCCTTCTGCAAATCGGTTCAGTGTCTTACAGTGTTTGATCACACTGGATTCCATACAGACTCCAGGAATGCTGCTGGTCTGCTCAGCACTTACCCCAGGTTCCTGCTCATCTCTCACTGGATCTCTCTGTTAGCTCCTGCAGAAGATAATGGGCTGTTTTCATGCATGTCCTTAGGGAGTCTTAGTGTCGGTCCTGAAGCAAGGTTGGGGCAGTGTTTATTTAACTCAGACCATCTTGTCTAGCCTCAGCATTTGGTGAAAATTCATTAAACCTTTTGTGCATGTTGTGATCACAAAACATTGAAGAATGACATCTTATTTATAAATTGTTGTTATATTATTATTTTAACGACACAAAGATACCTTAAAGTCTTCTGAACCCCCCACCCATCACCAACCTAGAGACCTCTCTGCTCTTGTTGCTGACCCCGTCCTCTGTTCCTTCCCTCTCAGCACCTCATTCCCAGACAAAATCCACCCAGCAAAGATACAAAGGCAGGTGTTGTGAATTGGTGTGGATTTGGGTTTATTGCCTAATCCTGCCTGTGAAGGGGATGTAGACCGGAAAGACTGGGGCTGTTGCAGGAGCCGGGAGAGCTGGAGTGGAGCCTCAGCGTAGCAGGGACTTCCTCCTGGCCCCCAGTTGCAACCTTTGAGGGTGCCACTTGAGGCTGCATTATTTATGTAGAACCTTGATGTAAGAAGAGTCCTAGGAAGGATTACTATTCTGGAATAGTCTTTACGTGTGCCCCTCCTTGTTAACTAGACTCTTCCATTGTGCCTTTGTTATTGTCATAGACTCTGAGATCCTGAAGTTTGACTCAGTTCCCAGACTGCACAGTAGTGTGAGTGTGACCTGTTTAGTTCTAATAAACATTCTATGGACTTTGTGCTCTAAAGCCTCCCTGTAGTTAAGGAAATGAGCTTGACCAACTACCTTTAATGTCAGCTCAAAGCGATGCCCTCTTTGCTCCTAGAGGGCTCGAAGCTCTGAGATGGGTTGTCCCTAGCAGAGGCTGGATGTGTAAGGAGCAGGCACAGATGCTGACAGAGCATGTGGTGCTCCCAGAGAGCCCCGCCCACGTACAGTCCTGCTTTGTGTTTTCTATTCTCTCGAACCTCGCCCCTTTATAACTTAGCAGGAATGTTTAAGTCCCCTTTCAAATGTCACAGAAGAGAAGTTAACAGTACATTTGTCCTAAGTGTCTAAACATCCCGGACAAGCAAACAAACCAAAAAAGGTAGTGTTATTAAATTAACCTCAGAGGAGAATTTAATTTGTTCCCCTGGTAATTGTCCAAATTAGTCCTTTGTAGATACATCATTATTCGTAGGATGTTTGCTAGTTCTAGAACAGTCTTTCAGATGCTGAGACACTAAACTAAGGCCTGAGGGTGGAGAAGAGAAGATGGCTGGGACAGCTGCCTGGCAGATTTGCTTTGGAAGAGACTGAGGCCCAGGGGCTCTTCTTGCCCTTGCTTCTGAGGTTAGATGGAAAAATGGGCTCCGAGAGCAGCTTGGTGACACACTCCAATTCAGGCTGAAAGTGACTGCTCAGGCTGATTGAATTAATCTGAACCTCTCACTGTACCACAAGGATCAGAGGAACCTTTCCCAGGAGGCAGTCTAGGGATTCCATTTCTGAGTCACCTGCACAAACACAGCGTTTTTAACGCAGGACTCTATGAAACATTTCTTTTGGAGGCAGTCCTCAAAATTGCCCTCAGCCTCCAGTTTCCTTAGTATAAGATGGTGTGGAGACGTCTATTCATGGCTCCTGGAGGTTCTGAGGACTGTGAACTGTGCCAGGCATGTGGAAGGTGATAACACCTCTTAGCTGCAGAGGAACTATCACCCCGAGAACTGCATGCTCTCCCATCCCGGCCATGCTCAATCCTTTTCATCATAACAGTGATTGTTCAGCCATCCTCAAAGTGAACACAATCCCATTTGTGAAAAGAAAGTGTAATTGTGAGTATATCCACACACATATGTATAGGTGTTTTCACTGTAGATACAGTATATGTGTATGCACATGCACACACACAAAAGTATACATGTGTATGTATCACACTCATACATATATGCACATTTGTATATATACATACAAATACTTGTATACATATCTATACACACACATACATAGATTTCACCATAGACACAAATCTATAGTGAACATAAACATACATCTATAGTAAAGAAAATCTGCATTAAGTATTAGTTATCACAACTTTAAGTTTTTAGTTAAAATAGACCTGAAAGTTTTTTTTTATTTTTAGCTAACACAAGGGATTCTTTTGGGTACCTCTGTGGGAGATGGGTACCCCTGGCATCAGGTGCTCCACAGTCTCATCAGGGTAGTCTTTCAAAATACATAATTTCTATTAATTTGGGCATTTTGTACAGTGGGTTTTGATCAATTTCACCTCCCACCCCTAGCTCCTCCCAGATCGGGCCCTACCTCCCCAGCCTTCCCAACCCCAGGCCTCTCTCCTTCCCCACAGGGTCATTTCGAAGTTATGTTAACTAGGAAAGTCATACAAGAAGGCTTGCTAAGGGGAAGCCTGGTGCTTCTGCTCCGTCACGTACCGTTTGTATTTAACTGTTTGCCACCTTCTTAAATGATGTCACCAGTTTACAAGCTTGTTTTCTGTGTATTCCTGCCTTTCTCCCCCACAGCTAAAATGCAGACGTACTCGTGTGTGTGTGTGTGTGTGTGTGTGTGTGTGTGTGTGTGTGTGTGTACAGACTTTTCCCGTCCATACCTGCAGTCCTGGCTCAATGACATGATGCGGACACATAGGAGGCCCTTTGCAAACACGAGCTGAATGAATGAGTGACTGTGAGGGGTAGCATGCCCTCTGCTCCTTCTCTCTACAAAAATATGTTTTGCACATAGCTGGGATCCTGGCTGAGGAGGATGCCGAGATGTTGCTGGTAGCTGTCATGTATAGCCACCTCTGTATACAGCCTCTTCTGCAGCGTTCACTGGTGCGTGCTCATCGCTGTTTCTCCCAATTCAGAGCCCCATGGAATCGCACCAGGCAGCATTTAGCTAATATGGAGGAGCCTGGTATCAGAGAGGCAGGTGCCAGGCTTGACTGCACTGCCCATGTGTCCCACACAGCATTCTTTGGGGGAAGCTTTGCATGAACATCGGTGTTGCGCACATTTCCTGAGTGGTGCAAACGCCTTCTGGCCACTTCCTCTTTTACGCAAGCAGTCTGTGGGCACGGCTTCTCTTTGGTTTTAATTAGATGGTTTAGAGATGTTCTTTCCCTTAGCAGGATTGTTTGTTTCCCTGGAATCTAGATTGTATCGTAACAACATGACACATGAGCATTGCTGTAGCAAGAGAAGGTAGACATCCATGCAATTGTCATGACATAAGGGTCTCATCAGATGAGGAAAGAAGCCTTGCCAGTGGAAACCATGGAACTCTTGCAAAAGTTCCTGGGGTGTGATCTGTGGGAGTCACAGAAGCAGGAAGTGCCCCCAGACAACTCTAAGCTCATGGAGGCTTACCTTCTGTGATGCAGTGTGGTAGGCAAGAGGAAAGAAAAAGCCACGCTGTTACATGGAAGAGAATGGACCTTGGACGTGTGATTAATGGTTGTGCCTGGTGTTTGGTTGGGAATAAAAAAAAAAATCCTCAAACTGACTTAGGCAAAGATAGATGTGAACAGAACATATAGTTAAAAAGTAAGTAAGAAATAGTGGGGATGCAGGAAAGGCCTGTCCTATTAGATTTCATTCAGCTATTTTTTTTCTGTGAGGTCTTAATACAAGGTTTCAAACTCAGGATGTATCCCAGACTGACCTGGAACTTTCCACCGTCCTGCTCCCATCCCCTGAGTGCGGAGAATGTAGCATGTCTATCACACTCACTGCTGAGAATGTAACATGTCTATCACACTCACTGCTGAGAATGTAGCATGTTCTATCACACTCACTGCTGAGAACGTAGCATGTCTGTCACACTCACTGCTGAGAATGTAACATGTCTATCACACTCACTGCTGAGAATGTAACATGTCTATCACACTCACTGCTGAGAATGTAGCATGTCTATCACACTCACTGCTGAGAATGTAGGATGTCTATCACACTCACTGCTGAGAATGTAGCATGTCTGTCACACTCACTGCTGAGAATGTAACATGTCTATCACACTCACTGCTGAGAATGTAACATGTCTATCACACTCACTGCTGAAAATATAGCATGTCTGTCACACTCACTGCTGAGAATGTAGCATGTCTGTCACACTCACTGCTGAGAATATAGCATGTCTGTCACACTCACTGCTGAGAATGTAGCATGTCTGTCACACTCACTGCTGAGAATATAGCATGTCTGTCACACTCACTGCTGAGAATGTAGCATGTCTGTCACACTCACTGCTGAGAATGTAGCATGTTCTATCACACTCACTGCTGAGAATGTAGCATGTTCTATCACACTCACTGCTGAGAATGTAACATGTCTGTCACTCACTGCTGAGAATGTAGCATGTCTATCACACTCATTGCTGAGAATGTAGCATGTCTATCACACTCACTGCTGAGAATGTAGCACGTGCTGCCACCCTCATTGCTGAGAATATAGCACGTGCCACCACACTGACATCGTTTTTTTTTTTTTATTGTACACACCCAGGCCTTCTATCTTAAGTGTTTAGTCAGAATTCAAAGAGTGATCTCCAGGGCTGCTTTCTTCCAGGTTGGAATGCAGTAGGTAAGAGAAAGTCTCTTCAGAGTCCAGATTTGACATAGGTCGTGTGTCATTTTCTCATCTCAGAAATGTAATTGGGAAGATAGGCTGTGGGATTGGTTTAAGTGAACCTGAGCTTGACCCTGGCATTGTAGATGGGAGTTGAACCCATTGTGACAGAGCGCTGTTAGTGTAGGTGTTTGAGAAAATAGTCAAATGCACCTGCTGTTTACAGGATTGGATTTGGAACATAGAAAGCAGATGTGTGTGTGTATTTACATATATGAAATATACACATTTATGTATATGTATGAGATATATGTATATAAGTATAATGAGACACATATATACAACATATGTATATAGCAACAATATTGTACAATATCATACAATATATACATACACAATATATAATATATTATACTATACTGTATATATATATTGTTATGTTGTAGCTGAAACATCACATATTAGTTTTCATTTCTGGCTGAAGTGGCGTTTCCGTTGTCTATTAGCAATGTGCTGTGGGCATTTGGGCTGAAGTCTTAAGGTATAGGTGTGGCCATCCAGGTACGTCCCTTCCCCTTTGGTTCTGTATTGGAAGTGTTTGAGATCATCTTGGTCCATCATGAGCAATGAAGAGGAGCAGACGACTCAGGTTAGATGAGTAACAGGAACAAGAAATAAACTCTTGGTGGGTGAAGTCAGGGACAGTGGAGTCATTTGTTGTTGTGACAGAGTTTGTCCTGCCTAGCACATTGCAGTCAGATTCTCTCATGAAATCTTATATTTGTATAAATCTTTGACTTAGCAAATTAATGTTAATTTGAGACCTCATCTCCATGATAGTCCTGTGTGAGAAATGTTTCCCGGGAAAGCCCGAGGAAAGTCCCCAAATGCTCTGACATTGATTTAACCATGCTTGCTCTTCTTTATTGGCTTTGTGTGTGTTCAGCAAATGAGACTCTCGCTGTCAAAACAAATGCTTCCAGTTTACTGGCATTTTATTTGGTGGCCTCAGAAGAACTTTCCCCTTCACTTTATACCTCTCCTAGAGTAGGCAGTACTGAACATGTACAGGCTTTTGGCCACGGCTGCTCCTTTTTGGAAAGCTGAAATGGGGGTCTGGTTATCCACTCTGTCTTCATTGCTTCTTGTCCAGGGCCAGTGGAATTGCCCTCAAAGGGAATTGCAAGGGAATACAAGGAAGTTGTCATTGCACACCAAGCCAACAATAGCCAGGATTGTAACTGAGGCACAGGTGAGGAGGAAAGAGGGAGACCTCAGTTTCCTTTGGTAAGAAGGTAGCAGAAGGCTGGGGATGGAGAGTGGAGGCAAACGAAGGCTGTAGAATGAGGGGCAGCTGCTTGCACTGGGCTGCAGCAGCAGCAGAGGGGTGACAGGGTGGGCTCCAGCTGCAAAGTCCCCATCTGGCACGACCACCCGGAAGCTGTGGAACCTTGTGTGTGTTACTCTCTCTGAACCTTGGCTTTTCCTCCTATAGAATGGGAATAACAGTACTCATTTCTCAAGAACGTTCTGAGGATAGATGGAGCTACCAAATGTCAAGTTCTTAGAACAGTATTTACTGTAAGGGCTTGGTAATATTAGCCGCCACCCCCCCCAACTCTTATTCGCTGTTATTCTCCCTACCACCGACTTGCTCAAGCCTCCCATCTTCTCTTAGTCGGATAGCTCAAAGTCCTCGGCAAGAACTCCTTTCAGAGGTATTTCTGTGTCATCTTCAACTTCTTCCCCATCCAGTGATCTTTTAAAGTCCTGTCAAATTAACTTCTCCACTTAGCACCTTTCAGTAATTCCTCCCGGTTCCCTGGCGTTGCCTTCCCAGTGGAAGGCTCCCTATTGGTGCACTACTTACCTGTCCAACTCCTTCCTCATCTGCCAAGTCAGAAATGCAGTCGTTTACCTAGGCTTGGAAGTATCCCTGGCCTCAGTACCCTGCCCCCTCCCCCTCCGGAGAGCAAGCTTCCTAAGGAGAGATAGTTTCTGCTCATCCATGGGCAGGCTCCGTCCTAGTGTGTGGAAGGCCTAGCATGGCTCAGCTTCACCTGTGATGGTATGTTCCATCAGTAGGGCTAATTAACTAGCTGACTAATGTAGCAAGCTTTCATTTGGGCCACCAACCAGCTCCCAAATCTTATTAGTTATGAATCCTCTGCTTTAGCTTAGGCTCGTTTCTTGCTAGCTCTTATAACTTATATTAACTGATTCTCTTCATCTATGTTTTGCCTTGGGCCTTTTTACCTTTCTTTCCTTCTGTGTGTCCTACTTTCACTGCTTCCTCTGTGCCTAGCTGACTGGTCCCCTGGCGGGCCCCCTCTTCTTCTCCCTTGTTCTCCTGAGCCCAGATTCCTCCTCCTACTTATTCTCTCTGCCCGCCAGCCCTGCCTATCCCTCTCCTGCCTAGCTATTGGCCATCCAGCTTTTTATTAGACCAATCAGGTGCCTTAGGCAGGCAAAACAACACATCTTTATATAATTAAACAAACGCAGCATAAACAAATGTAACACATCTTTACATCGTTAAACAAATGTAACACATCTTTGCCTAGTTATAGTAGTATTCCACAATAGACTAATGAGCTCACGCCATGGCCTCTAGCTTTGCTTTTACTGGCATCAGAGATGTCACGTTGACTCCCAGGCGGCTCCTTCCTCTTCCTTTATGTTTCTAGTGGTCCACGGTAGAAAAGTAGCTGTAAGAGGAAAGTGGTGAAGACTTTCACTGCCATGTTAGGAAGTGAGCTGCACCAGAACTTGTGCCCTAGTAGGCTGGCTCAGCAATATGACTAAATAGCAATATGCCTGATTGAAGGTCTTCTGATTATCCTTTTGGTTAGGACAATAGGAATGGAAGCATGTTTCCCCTTTGACTGAAAAACAAAAGTAAAGAAGATATATTCACCACGAAGGGTGACCTCATTCCTTGCCCCCGACCAAGCTGTGCAGCTTTTACCATCTGTGATTACATTATAGCAGTGCCCATGGAAAGGTACAACCATTACTGCATGTAAACGTTGCACAGAGGGGAAAATGGCCACAGGTTCGGTTTGCCTTTAGCGCCTCACCCCACAGAACTGGCTCTTCACTTGTACAGAACCCAGGCTTGTAGGCGTTTCTTAAAAACTCTTGCTGTGCTTTTGATTGTCCTTCAGCATCATGCAAACTTAACCTCTGCATTAGCAGCTTAGATGAAAACCACAAAACAATTAAGAATGAGTGTAACACAAATCTTAAGTGGTCTTAATAATAAAAAACTGGAGAGCCAGATATTTGAGTGAAACCTGGAAGATCAGAGAGACAAAATAAGCCATAGCCACCTCACCTTGGTAACTTCTCAGCTGATCCTGTTTCCTCAAACTGGAAGCCTCTGAGTTCTCATCCAAATGGATTTCAGCTGAACTGCTGCTAAAAGCCTAAAAGCTTAAAAAGCTAAAGTTCCTGGTCCTCATGCCTTATATACCTTTCTGCTTCCTGCCATCACTTCCTGGGATTAAAGACGTGTGCCACCACGCCTGGCTCTTTCCAGTATGGCCTTGAACTCACAGAGATCCAGATGGATCTTTGCCTCCAGAATGCTAGGATTAAAGGCGTGTGCTATCACTGCCTAACCTCTATGTTTAATATAGTGGCTGTTCTGTTCTCTGACCCCCAGATAAGTTTATTGGGGTGCATAATATATCAACCACAAATGAGACTTTTTTTTTCCTTGCAGCACTAGAGATTGATCCCAGGGTCTTACACATACTAGGAAAGCTCTCTGTCATTCAGATACATCCCCAGCCCTGGGAGATATGTTTGGCTAATTGATCTTTTCTCCTTGGCTTTCCTCTTCCTTATTATTTTCTCCAAATTCCCTGTTCAGGAAAACATCATGATTGACAATTGCAAGCCCTCCCTGCTCACCCTGACACACTATAAGTCAGTCACTTCAGTGTACAGTGCTCTGTGGTTCAGTAGATGGGGTAACCTGGCATCTCTCTTCCAAGCCCTCTAAACGCTTGCCCCTGGGGCATGGAGCCAGCACCTTAATTCCTGATAAAGTTCAATGATTAAGTTTTCTTGAGATTGTGGCTGTGATTCCTTGGAGCTGAAACAAGTCACATTAAAAAACACACACACACACAGATATACACAAACACACACAGACAGACACATAGACACATAGAGACACACACAGACATACACAGACATACATAGACACAGACACAGACACAGACAGACACAGACAGACACAGACAGACACACAGACACACACAATACAGACACAGACAGACAGACAGATACACATACACACACACACACACACACACACACACACACACACACACACACATATGAGATCTTATCCTGGCTGGTGAGATGCTCAGTAGATAAAGACACTTGTCAAATCTGACAGTCTGAGTTTGGTGTCTGGGATCCACATAGGGGAAGGAGAGAACGGACTCCGGTAAGTTGTTCTCTGACCTCCACATGCTGACCTCGGTACACACACACACACACACACAGTAATAAAAATTAAAATATTTTAACAAATTGTTATTATTATTTTAATTTTAAAAATTTAACTAAAATATAATTACACCATTTCCCCCTCTCCTCCCTCCAACTCTTCCCTACCCTGCCATCCTCTCCCTTTTGAATTCACTGCCTCTTATTCTCTAATTAGTGTTGTTACATGTATCTTTAACAAATATATAAACGCAGCCTGCTGAGTCTGTCTAGTGTGTGGCTTATGTACTTTTAAGGGCTGACAACTTGGGATTGAATAACCATTCAGCTCATGGATCTTTGAGGAAGACTAATTCTCCCTCTCTTGAATTGCCTTTGGTCCTCTTCTGGGGTTGGGGCCTTGTGTGATTTCTGTCGTCCACACTGTCATCGCTCAGGTCCTGTTTAGGCAGCCACAGTGTTGGGATTCCATGGTGCAGCTTCCCTGTGGTGTCTAGAAGACACAGTCTTGCAGCAGACTTCCTGTCCCTCTGCTTCTTACAGTGTTCCCACCATGTTCCTTGCTGCCCCTGAGCCTTAGGTGCAGGAACTGTGTGTTGTTGATATATCACTGGGGCGGGGCACCCACAGGTAGTTCTTCTCTGCATTTTGACCGGTTCTGCTTTTCCAGCTGCTGTGAAAAGAAGCCTCTTTGACGAGGTCTGAGAGCTACACTCATCTGTGGATGTAAGGATACACATTTAGAATGCAGTTAGAAATGATACTGGTTTAGGAAAGGGGCCATTGTACGCTCTCCTCTGAGATCTATGAACTCACTAGCCAGGTGTGGTTGTCTAGGTTTACATGACCAGGCCTAATTTCCCTCCTGCTCAGTCGGCCTTAAGTCCAATTAAACAACTCTTGGTTACTGCCAAGATATCAGTGCCACAACTGCACTTTTAGAGATATCTTGCCATATGGATCATTATTGTGATTTATAGGCATAGTAGCTTATGTGGGACTATTGAATGCCACCCCCCCACCCCAGCAGCTTGCACAGCACTTTCCTGTACTATGAAAGCTAGTCCTCAGGGAGGAGGCTTTCTGGTGAGATCAGTCCTGAGTCCTCCAAGTCTTGTGTCCAAAGCACATGATTTCTTCAGCAGTAGGGACTTATCTTCAACTTCTGGGAGGCAACCAAGGCAGCAGCAATGGCCTCTATTGTTTTAGAAATCTCTTGGACTCCCCTGACTGACAACTTGAAAGGAGGTTTCTCGTGTCTGTTGCTGGGGATTTGGTTGGATAGTCTATGGATCTTGGGGAAGGCATTATCATTCCAACTGGTATAACTTCCATTTAAACTATATACATATGTATACACTTGTTTGTATTATATGTAATCAGATGAATATAAAATAATGATTCCTTATGGCATTTTCAACCATCCTTAGTGTTATTTATATACATACACAATGATTGCTATTCAGCTATAAAGGAAAATTAAACCACAAAATTTTCTGGTAAATTGATGGAACTTGAAAATAATATATTGAGTGAGGTAACCCAGATCCAGAAAGATAAGTGTTGCATATTCTCTCTCCCCTGCATTTCTCCAAATCTCTAGATGTGAGTATAACCTGTGGTAACCACAGAAATGGGGAAAGTAAAGAGGCCATGGGAGGAAGGGGGAGGAGCACTAGAGAGGAGACTAGCAGGATAGAGATTATATGAAGGAGAGAAAGCAGGGGGGCTTTGATTGGGGAGTGGGGAGGGAGGTCAATAAAAGCATCCCTTATCCTTGATATATTAATTCTGTATTTCATCATGTCTTATTATTTCAATCTTATGCTATCTTTGTGGGCAAGATAGAGTCAAGCTTCATGGGAATATAGATAAATGGATTTATAAGTGCTTAAATAAAATTTTAATGTATTTTCAAAGACTCATACAAAGATGAATAAAACATATTTAATATATGTGTATACAGTATGTGTGTCCATGTGAATATGTGTGCTATCCACCTTCAGTCAGTTGTTTTTGAGATAGAGACTCTCATTGTCCTATAACTTGACAAGTAGGCTTAGGTTGGCTGTCTAGCGGGCCCCATGAACCTGCCTGTCTCTGCCTCCCCAATGCTGAGATTAAGTTGACACTCCTCTGCCCCCATTTTTGGACCTGTGTTCTGAGGATGGAAGTCAGACCCTTGTGTGGCAAGGCAAACACTTTACTAATTGAGTTTTTCCCCAGCCCCATGTATTTCATATAATAACTGAATAAGGCTATATCAATCTGTAGAAAGCTCATTGGTTATGTCCCAGGCTTTATTGTTTCAGTAATAATTTCTTTTCCTGTAGGCTTGTCCCTTTTTAATGTATTTGTCTTTAGCTTTATAAGAATACATAAAACACATGTATTTGAAACTTCCAGATAGTACAAAGTTAGAAGGAATATTTAATGCTTTGGGTAATGCACATAAGTTAAAATAAGTTTAGGGACACAGGAAAGACTTTTCATATTTATATTAAAAGTAAATGCTTAGGAAAGACAACTGATTTAATAGTAGTTTCTATAGTTTCTTTCCCCATTTCTATTGTTACTGTGGGTTGTATCCATGTCTAAAGATTTGGAGCCAGGAAATGCAGATGAGAGAGAATATGCAACACTCACCTTTAATAGAAATTTCTAGTGACCATTAGGCCATTTCAGGTGATTAAAACACAATATGGAAACACAGTGAGATGCAGTTTCCAAAAGGCTAATGGAGTGTTAGTATAAGAATTTAGAACACAGGACAACAAAGGCCTATTAATGAGCCATGTCTGTA
>CABHPQ010164213.1:0-42159 GCA_902168405.1 Peromyscus aztecus
TCTGGTCCTGATGTTGCTCCGTGAGGCCAGGGACTCTAAACATTAAATTTTTGAGGCAAGAAAGAGCTTTGTTGGCAAGAATGGGGCAAGCTAGAATCATGGGGTTTCCCTCCTAAAACAAACTTTCTTTCTTAGGAGTTGCACATAGAGGGATTTGGAGAGGGCTGTTCTCAGTGTGGGACAGATATGTGTGGACATCAGGGTGGTCATAGGTTTGTGGGAGTCTGGTTTTCTGATGCCTAGACTACTGCTGTGTCTGAAAGGCATCAAATGCTGTCAGTTCTGGTATGCCAAAGGAAGGAAAAGTCCAGAAACACAGAGCTCACACTGTCTAGACAGAGAAGGAGGGCAAAGGTAACTTTCACTAGAGAACCGTCCTCACCATTCAGGAGTGTTAATCTGAGCTGTCATATACAGCAAAGCTAGTGGGAGGCTGTGGTAGTTTGAATGTCATTGGCACCCATAATCTTGTAGGGAGTGGCACTATTAGCAGGTGTGACTTTGTTGGAGTGGGCGTGGCTTTGGTGAAGGACGTGTGTCACTGTGCGGGCAGGCTTTGGGTTTTCCTATGCTGAGGATACCACTCAGTGTTTCAGTCGACTTCCTATTCCCTACAAGCTAAGATTAGCCAGCACCACATCTGCCTGCATGCCACCATTCTCCCCGTTATGATGATAATGGACTGAACCTCTGAAACGGTAAAGGAGCCACCCAAATTAAATGTTTCCTTTATAAGAGTTGCTGTGGTCATGATGTCTCTTCACAGCAATAGAAACCAATACAGAGACTGATAATACCCAGCATCATGGTCACCAAAATGAAGGCCTTTTGTATGCAGATAAAGCAAGTGAGGCTGGAGGGTTAATGTCAATATCCCAATATCCCCTCAGTTCCATGGAGGGGCTCATGACTTGAAGAGGTCTTGATGCCCAAATTGTGTCTCTAGAGCCAAAATGCTTTGGAGGAAATGTCGCTTTTACTGCATGACAACTTTATAGACATTAGGAATACCCAAGTAGGCAGCTGAGAGTATGAAAAGTAGACCTCTGTTGGTGATATTCAGGCATTAGATAATGATGTGGGGTGAGGGGTACCTACATTAAGTGTGAAGATTTTCCATCTGAGCTAGAGACAGGGCGCAGTGGTGTGGGCCTTGTGTACTGTGCACCCTGCAAATGAAAATAAATGAAGTGGGACTTGGGTTTAAATGATTGTATTTGATTTGGTTCACTTTAGCTTTCGGGCATCTTAAAAGATTGTGGAGTGGGTCAAATAGAATCTTTTAAAGGAACTCCACCATCCTCAAACGAGTTAGATTTTCCTTTTAGTTTCACGTTATTCTATAGTCTTATACAGTATCGGGAACAAATATCGGATCAAGAAAAAAAAAAGATGCGAGTTTTAGATTTTTCAAGCACCACTCTGCCACTTAAGTACTTGAGCTCCTCAGCTCTCATGAACTCAGTACTTTAATTGGTCAGGAAGTGAAAATAATAACGGTTCACATAGAGTGGGGATCAGATGAAGTAGGATGAGGAATGTTCTCTGTGGTTTTTAAAGACTGCATCATTATGTGCTTAGAGGGAGCGTGTGTTGAAGCAGGGGCTGGGATGACTCAGTGGATCACTGTCCGGAGTATATCTTGTTCTCTTCTTTCTGAGAACGCAGCTATGTCTTTCCTTGCAGTGGCTGAGGTTTTCACTTGAGTCCTACAGTTGCGCTCTTGCTGTCCAAACTTTAATGACTTGTCCTCTGTGCTCCCGAATCCCACTCCTGGTCTGTCTGCTCTTGAGACCTGAGTCCTCAGGATCTTCACATCAGCAGTTCTTGCAACTTCTATTTCCTTTTTCCTTGTGGTTTTTATTGTTTGTTTGTTAATTTTTAAAAATTTTTAAAAATTCACATGTTTTATATCCCTACCACAGTTTCCCCTCCCTCCTCACCTGCCAGCATCCCCCCTGCCCCTCTACCTCGCCCCCATCCTTTTCTCCTCCATTTCTATTCAGAAAAGGGCAAGTCTCCCATGGATATCAACAAAACATGTCATATCCAGTTGCAGTGAGACTAAACACCTCCCCATGTATTAAGACTGGGCAAGGCAACCCAGTATGAGGAATAGCATCCCAAAAGCCTGCAAAAGAGTCAGAGACAGTCCCTCTTCCTGCTGTTAGGAGTCCCACAAGAGGATCAAGCTACACAATGGTCACATATATGTAGAGGATCTAGGCCAGTCCAATGCAAGCTCCTTGGTTGTTAGTTCAGTCTCTGTGAGGCCCTATGAGCCCAGGCTAGTTGAGTCTGTAGGTTTTCTTGATCACAAGAAAAGATGTCCTTGACCCCTCTGGCTCCTACAATCTTTCCTCCCTCTTTTCAGCCAGATTCCCTGAGTTGGGCCTAATGCTTGGCTGTGGGTCTCTGCATCTGTTTCCATCAGCAACTTTTCTTTCTTTTCTCTGGCTTGTCCCGTGTTTGGGGTCTCTATGAAGCAAGGATTATTTTGTATAGACACCTGAGCAGTCTATGTAATTCTTTGCTTCTGGAGGGTAAAGTGATTTCGTTATAGTGCCTTCGATATAAAGAGTCTTTCACATTTCAGTCCTTCTTGTCAGGAATGAGTGGGCACTAATGGGCACTAATGGGCTTCTCCTTGATTGACACCACTTTTATTTTTGGAGTACATGTATGTGTGGAGCACTTCTGGTGGGCCGGGGAGGAGAAAAAGCTGTGTGGTTTGTGCGTCAAGTACGCTGACATTTTCTGCACTGACATGGTTGTGTTCCTCAACTGTGTGGAGAATTCCAGGCGGGTGTGTTGAACCCATGTGCTGGATGGCACCATGTCATAAAAAAAAGCAAGGAACTATATAGTTAACATCCATGAAGTATGTTCCTCAGTCAGAGCTCCTCAAGCTCGGGACAGAGGAATAAAGACGTTAAAGATCTGTGGGCCCAGAAAATCTAAAGTTCCGACCCCCAAACTGTTATTGCCTACAGTTGTAAATTCAGTTGTGTGACAAAACTCCTGGTTCTGTGTGATAACAGTCATAGCTACCCCATGGAGTTCTGGGTGAATTTTAGGGAGTTATATTATGTAAAGAGCCTTGTGCAAGGCACGGCTTGTGAGCTTACTTAAAAAATATCTCTGCCAATGAAAATTTCTCATTAATTACATTGTTGATAGTTTAAAGACACTGTATAAGAGTAGCTTAGGGAACTGTGGAAGATTTAGAGATTCTTATGTAAAGTCTGTATGGAGTCAGTTGGGGTGCACAGCCGTCATTCCAGCACTTAGGAAGTTGGTGAAGAAAGACTGGGAATTCAAAGCCAGCCTGTGTTACACAGCAAGAAAACTTCAAACTCAAACTGATTTCTAGTTGATATTTAACTTGATATTTCGGGTAGACATATGGTAATTGATAAAGTCCAATGAAACGTAATATATAATATTTAAATTTTTTCTTTATAAAATATTTTCTAAAGACTTATTTCATTTTTATTTATTTGTGTATGAGTATGTGCATTTGAGTGTGGGTGCCCATGGCGCAGAGGCCAGAGGCATGGATACCCACCCCTCCACCCCCACCCCCGGGTGGGGTGGGGTGGAGTTATAGGCAGCTGTGGTCTGATCAAAGTGGTTTCTAGGAACCTGACTCACTGTATGCCTTAACCAGTGAGGCATCTGTGTAAGCTGTTGAAATTTAATTTTTATATTTTCTTTTAAATGTGGCAAAGTGATGTAGAAGCGACACCATTAGAGAGGCTCATATCCATTTATGCATGCACATACCTGCAGATTTGGCCAGTATGTGGTTTGTGGTGAATAATTAATTAAAAATCAATGTGAAATCACTAGACACCTTTCATGCTCTTTAACATGATTGACTTTCTCTTCAATTAGATAGTATGGTCTGTAAGAAGTCATAGAGAACTGTGATTGATCTCTTTAGCATCTTACAGAAATGTTGATGCTCTATGAGGTATAGTTGACATAATGAAATAATGAATATACAGACTTGTTGACAGTTTTCTTGGAAAATATGATGAACAAAGGGCTGCCCTATGGCCCAATCATAGTTTTCTCTCCCCTTTGGCTTTCAGTGAGCATCACTGAATATAAAGCTTTGTCTGGACTCCCATCAGTTACTGGGGTCCACATGAACAAGGGGAGTCAAGACCATGATGAGGAAATCTACAGAGACAACTGAACCAAGCTCAAAGGAACTCACGAACTTTAGACTGACAGCTGTGGAACCTGCATGGGACTGGACTGGACCCTCTGCATATGGGAGACAGTTGTGTAGCTGGGTCTGAGGGGCCCCTGGCAGTGTGATCAGTATCTATCCCTGGTGCATGAGCCAGCTTCCTGGATCCTATTACCTAGGGTCAGACACCTTGCTTACCCCTGATAAAGTGGGGATGGGCTTGGTCCTGCCTCAACTGGATGTACCAGGCTTAGCTGTCCTCCCATGGGAGAACTTACCCTGTTGGAGGAGGGGATGAGGGGTGTATGGGTGGGTGGAGGAGCAGGAGGAGGAATGAGGGGGGGATTTGTGGTTGGTATGTAAAATGAATAAAAATAATAATAAAAAAGCTTTGTCTGCCACTTGCTAGCTACACTTTCATTAGTTTCCACCCTCATCGAGAGCTACAACTCTCATGAATTTGTTTGAAAATAGTTTCTACATCTAACAATATTGATCTTGTCCCCAATTAAAACACATTCTGTATCTGTTTACTTAACATTTTACTAAAAATGCCCTTTTGAAAGAGAGTATATTACTGCCAAACACGAACAGTTCTTACTTTCTTCTTTCCTTCCTACTTAACTCGTCCTTAGAAAAAGACATCCCTCCCAAGTTCAGGAAACTAGGTATGTTGAAGTGACAAGGTGACTCTGCCATATTGGTGTGGCTTTCATTCAGTGACCTTCATCTGAGCTTGAAATTAAGTCGCATTTTGGCATAATGGTTTTGAGTTCACTTGTCTAAGAAATACATGGGTAATTGCTTTGGGGCATTTAATATTTTGAGTTAAAATCTTGACCTTAATGCACATATATAGTGATAAATAAGTCACTTTGTTTTTATTTCATTTTGATTCATTTTAATTACATTTCTTTCTCTCACTCTTTCCCCATTCCCCTTCCCTTCATCTGTTTGTGTGGTGTGCATTTTTATGTGTCTGTGTGTGTCTATGTGGGCACACCTGGACAATGGTACATGTGTGGAAGTCAGAGGACTGTTTGTAGGTATTGGTTCTCTCCGCCATGTGGTTCCCAGGGATTGGACTCGGGTCCTTGGGCATGGCAGCAAGTGCCCCCACCCACTGAGCAATCTTTCCAGCTCTAAATAGGTACTTTCATACAACAGTCCACATCAACAGTAGATGCTTTACTTCTGTCGTAATCTCATTCACATTTTGGGTGTTACGTTATTCTCTGTTGGAATGTTTGCTTTGTTCCTGTTGATAACTAAATTGTAACAGCAAGTGGCAAGCTTCTAGAAATGAGAGCTGTTTGGGTTCTTGTTGGCTAGCAGCCTAGTTCTCTCGAGCACACATCTGTTCTTTGGAACATTTTAAGAACGTTCAGGTGAAAATTTATCTAGTATTTTAATAAGCCAGATTCTGACGGTTTAAAAATTAGTCGTACTGTTGTTAAGTTATGAAAGCCAAACATCAGTGGTTTGTAAAATGACTCTCAATTCTGTGGAATTAGTTTAAATTGATCCATCAAACCAGCAATTCAGGACCTTAGTAAACATGCTCCTACAGTTAATTTTGAGAACTAAACAAAGAACGATGGTCGGATTTCTCCAGGACTTGAGTAGGACAGGAAGGAGGGTGGTTATTTACAGTGAAGGGAGGTCAAGAATGGCATTCCCACAAGTGAGCTTTGGCAGAATGGAGTGTAGTGGGCTTGGGGACCTGCCTGCCACTTTCTTGCTCAGGATACCCTGCTTGCAGTTTATGATACAGAGGAGGGATGCTTCTGGGCAATTGCGGTGAACTTTTTCTTTGTAGAGGGAAAAGATAGGCAGTGTGATGGAAGGCGGGGAGTTTGGGTTGATACCTTCATGAATTGGAACCAGACGGTAAATAAGCATCTTGAAGTGAAATCAAGATTCCTTGTTAGCATGGAAATCCCCTGAATTCAACTGTATGTGGAGTCACCTCTTTGGTGTGTTATAAAAGAGCTCTGATGTATTTTGAGCACATGCTGGATTGTTGGATAGTATCATAGAAAAATGATACTGTGTGTTTTCTCTCTTTCCCTGTGCATGCTATATATGTTTTAATTCAAACAAGGTAGCAGGTTCCCTGATGGCATTTTCATACATGTTAACTTGGTTGACCCACCCTGTTCCCACCTTTCTCTAGTCTCCTTTGTTCCATTCCATTCCCCCCTTTTGCCCCCTAGTACTCTCCTTTCATATCGCATACTTCTGTTGTCACCCATCCCTTGAACCTTTTTTTTTAAAGAAAAAAATTACTCAATTTGATTTTATGTGTATGTATGACTGCCTGCGTATATGTATGTGTGCCATGTGCATGCCTGGTGCCTGAAGGCCATGCTACCTGGAAATGGAGTTACAGATTGCTGTGAGCCTCCCTGTGGATGCTGGGAACTAAACCTGGATCCTTTGCAAGAACAGCAGCAACTCTTACCTGTTCAGCCTTGTCTCAGATTCCCCACCCTGCTTCCTTAAAGCCTTCATTTTCTCTCTCATGGGCCCCTTTCTGGTTGCCAGGTCTCTACCCATGCTTGATTATTGTTTTAAAGGCTAGCATCATGAATATTCTTTTGTTCACCCTTGTTTATTTGTAAATTGAGTTCTGGGAATGAATTAGTTAATTGCATGTATGAGGGAGGGAAGTTTACTTCTTAACTAGTAGTCCAAGACTAAACTGAATGTTAAATCAGATAGTTTGCTCATACACAGCAAATCTTGGATGGTGTTTAAAAGTTAAAAATACTTTTAATAACGTAATCTTAACTTTATATTTTTATTTCTATTTGTCTGTTAGTATTTATAAAAAAAACTGGTTGAAACTCTTTGAAAGTAGGTATTAAAATAGAATAAATACTTTGCATGCAGCTTACCTACTGCCTTTAAATTATGTGTATGTGTGTTCCCAAGGAGTTTGTTAGAGAAAGTGTGTGTGGTGGCAAACACCAACATTCCTAGCTTGCTGGAGTTGGAGACCCAAGTGCAAGGCCAGCCTTAGCTTTGTAGTGAATTTAAGACCTGAAAGGGTTTTACAGCAAAAGAGTATCTTGGAGATAGGGGGCCAAGGAATATTTCAGCACTCACACAATGCAACAGACCGCTTGTCAGAGATTTATTGAGAATGGCGTGGGCTGGCGGGTAGGATGGACGGTGGGTGGATATACAAAATGTCTGCCTCCAAGCAGGGATGAAGACAAATGACGGGTCAGGCCGTGGTGGCAGGCTTTATTGGGGGTATGGAGCATGCGCACAGGAACAGTGGAGACCTGTCACATTGGCCATTAGTGAAAGCTGGCTGTTGGCACTGAGTCACTGAAGACAGAGAGAAATGTAGTTCTGGAATGTGGGCAATTCTTAGGTGACCAACAAGGCTGGTTTGAGCTACATAAGAATGCCCCAAAGCTTAAAAAATATATTTTTTTCATAGTAGAATGAAATTGGTAGAAATGAGTAAGATTATCATTGTCTTTTTTTTTTTTTTTAAAAAAAAACTATAGCTATTGGAATGGTCATTTGTCCAAATCTTTAGTAACTGGAAATGAATCAGTGTGTCTTTTGTAAAAGATTATTGGTTTCCTTGACCTAAAGAAGATCATTCGTTTCTTAAAGATTTTTATCACAGAAAGTTATATTAATGTAGCCAGTTCACTGGGACTCCTCAACAGATGTCTGTCTTCTGTCACTACTGGTATCAGAAAAAGATGAATGGAAATTAAAGGGGCAATAAAAATGATAAGGAGATAGCCATCTGTATATAAACATGGACCAAAAGACTGATTTGCTCCTTGAGTGTTTCATTCTGGAGTGTGAGCACTTGGATCAGGGCCAAGTGAGGCTGTTGTTACTAGCAACTGATGGAGCAGTAAGGGTGTATTTACCATTTTAAGTAGTTTGACTTTGTGGATGATTGTGTAAAAAATATGATAATTCTATTCAACGTTTGGGAGAGAGGTTTGATTTTTAGTTGATTTGTAATTCAGGAAATCAGCTTAAATAAGCATTGGCTTTTGATTTCTGTGTTAAATCATTCTTATCGGAAAAACTTCCTGGTATCCAAGAAAGCAGCAGTGTGGGATGCTTTCCATTCATGCCATTCCTTGTTCCTATAACAAAGGACCATGTTAGGTGTGGGGCCCAGACCCAGAGGAAGGTGTGATGCATAATGTGAGTCTGGTAGGAAGAAAACAAAATAGAAAGTCTACAGTGATCATGTTTATGATTCTTAGTGAGACCCTGTCAGAGGGCACTTGACCCCATCTGGAGGGAGAGGCCACTTGACCCAGCCTGGAGAGAGAGGGCACTTATGACAGGCTTCTGTTTGAACTGGTTCTTGAAGTAAGAATCAGCTAATAAGGATGAGAGTAAAGGAGGGATATTTGGAAGGTGCTGTCCTACAGTGGGGCCTCTCTGTCTGGCAGAGAGGATGATGTTGGCGACAGAGGGGATCTCTTGGTAGATTCCTACGAGCAAGGTCACCTAGGATCTTTATTCCATGATGAAATTTGAAGATTTGTCTGCAGTGTGAATAAATAAATACCAAACAGATAGACCAGAAAATTGCCTATTAGAGGATTATATTGACGGTGTTGTATTCTGTGGGCAGCTCTGTATTCCCCAGCGGTGAGCAACATTACAGTAAGGTGGGAGCAGAGATGAAAAAGGAAGTTAGCTGTATGAGAAATGGACAGTTGGGAGAAAATCCAACTTCACTTAGCTATCCATCTGGGGCAAGTGGATAGGACAGGAAACACACAGGGAAAGCTTTTTTTTAGGGGTGAGGGAGATGGAAGCCTATGCCTTCATTCCTTACAAAGCAGAGAGCTGAGATGGGAGACTCTGGTGTCAGGCACAAATTTTCTGTAGGTGCTTTGGAGCTTAGCATATCTGTACTGCAACGATACTTTGAATTGGTACGGAATCTTTATTAGTGTTCCTTTATTTTAGCAAGCATGCTAGTTCTGAAGACTGGGAAGTTCAAGAGCAGGACCCATGATTCTTTTTTTTTCCATTATGTACTCATGTATCAGAAGGTGCAAAGCAGCTTTTAGACGTGTTTGTTTTGTATGTTTTGATGATGTCTTTGCGCATGGCACAGGCTCTTGACAAACCCTCCTGTACTTCCGGCAGATCTAAAAGTCCCAGTTCTCTTGCCTCTACCTTGATGGGTGCTAAGATCCCAGCTGTGCACCGGAGTGCCCTGCCATTCATTAACCATGCTCCTCCCCTCCCCCTTTAAGTGCTGGGGCTTGAACTCACATCCTTGCAAATGCTGGGCAAGTGCTCCACCACTGAACTACCTTCTGAGGCTTCTCATAAGGGCACTGATCACACTGGCTCTTGTCTCCTGATCCCATCTCTTCCAGCCATCATTTGGGACATTTGGATGTAAGGATGTAACACTCATTGGAGGGGGAAATGTAAGCATTCATTCCGTGGCAGTGATTTAAGTCCAGTTCAGGCTACTGGGTGCCTCTTAATTCTCTGAACAGAGGCCCCTAAGCTGCAAGAACTTCCCTTCTGTATCTTAATCTAGTTACTAGAGTCATTGTGGTAACAACTGGAGCTTTATCCCTAGTTCTCTCAGAACTGTCCTGCCTTAGGTCATCATCCAGGAAACATGGTGGTTGTCAGAGAGTGGTGGATGTGTTCTGTCTGATCTTAGGTAATGTGCCTTTACCTATCTGTAGTCTGGCATAAGAATGGAGAATTGAGGCAGGTTGTCCAATCTGACACCATATTGAAAAGGTTTGTCACAGGAATTACTCTCTGAAAGAAAAAAAAAGGCTAAATGTTCTTGGGAGAAGATGACAGGGGCTCATGAAAGCTATGACGTCTACTTCTGTTCTATTCTCATTATCCTTGGCATTATTAGCAACATTTTTTGGAGTCAGCTGGGACACAAATGTCATCGTAAAGTCATGTTGCTGAACTTAGCTGTGAGGCGGTTGCCCATATAAAGTGGAGTATGTGTATCGGTGTATAGGTGTGTATTTTGCGTTATGATCTAAAGTGGGGTGAATGCCTCATGAGCCAAATCTACCTTGCAGCCATTCCTTTTTGCATTTTTTTTCATTTATGTTTTGGCTGCATCTACTTTCTGTATTGGCAGAATTTGGGAGTTGCAACAGAAAGTTTGGGGGTTATGAACCATAACATATTTACTATCTGCCCCTTGATGGGAAAAGTTTGCTAGCCCTTGCTTTTAATGGAAATACCCAGTCTGAAAACTCGGCTGGCAGATGTTCTAAGGAGAGCACATCTGGTCCCTTAAACCATCCCTGACTAGCTGAGGAAACAGGTCCGGGATAATTCTTAGGAGTTGAAGTTCAAGGTCAGACTTACAGTAATTTACCAACACTTCTTCCCTTCACTATCCGGAAACTGTTAGAGAATTTATTTCACATGCTGCCTACGAGACCAGGATAGCAAGGAGTGAGTGACTGCAAGAGCCCCATGCATGATACTGTGGACATAGCAGGCTTTGTCCCTGGGAATGTTTTGAACTAGTGTGTCCGTGAACGTGGTTTTCACGCAATTGTAATTTTATATTGGTATAAATATTGTATATTGTATACAATATTTGTATACTGGTTTTCTTGGCTTTGTCTGTGGTCATGACCCTTATTCTGGGTCAGCAAGAAGTGCTCCCTGCTGCCTCCTTTCTGTAGACAGCACAGCCTCTAGGATGCTTATATGGCTGTATGCATACCTGCTCCTCTTTCCCCAGCAAGCCTGTGTTTCCCAGCCATCTGCTGCTTTGTTAAATGGTTCTGGGCTGCTTTTCAGTGTGCTCTCCAAGTGTCCTGCTTGACCTGCCTGTGGGCATCTCCTGGCCTTGCTTTTGCTCAGCTTTAAGCAGTTCTTTGGTATTCGTCTGGTATCCGTTGTCTCACGAGGTCGGTCCACTGGCCCGAGTTTTCTGTGATTGAGGTTTTGACACCGACAAAGTGACTCTACATCGTTGCTTACTTGTTGACAGCCTCCTCTTGATGCCTTTTGTTCTCTGGGTTACCTGAGAGGCACCCTTGAGAAAACTGGATAATGTACTGTGGTGACGGTCCAGTCCCCTCCTGAAAGGTTTCCGTACCCTGATATTAAGTCTCTCTCCTGATGCAGTAAGCCAAATCAAGCCAAATTAAAACTAAAAGACCAGGTTTATTGGCAGAACGCTCCTGGGTGATTTTCCAGGCCCCCAGAGATGAGAGGAGACCTGGAAAAACCCACATGGTCGCTCTCTAGGAGGTAGTTTAAATATCCTGTGGGCGGGGTCTTGAGCAGCTTGAGGGAGGAGCCACTGCTTGGTGGGCTTCTGAGAGGGGGAGGGGCTTGGAATGGGGGGGGAGAGTGAGGGCCAAGAGGAGCGGCCAACTAAACATCCCCCTGCCCCCAAATGGCAGGGGAAATGGCCATGTCATGTGGTTTTGTTCTGATCAAGGCTGAATATCTTTCATACAATCAGAGTCCCTGAAAGTATCTATCATTTGTCACCTGGTTACAGTTTGCATATGATTGTCGTCAACTACGGAAGTCAGTGTCAGGCAAGACTTAGATCTGGTTCTTGTGTTTTTCCAGGAATGCTGTTAACTTTTGTAGCTAGAAATAGAAGTTTTGAGAAACAGCAGCAGCTGGCCTTGTAAAATCCATAGCTCAAATGTAGGTTTGTGGATAATCCGTGGATTAACCCTTACTCACTGGAAAATGCTGCCAGAGATAGGGTTTTTCCATGGTGAGTTTCAAAAATAAGTGATTTTTAAATTTACAGAATGAAAATATAAAACCTGTTGAGTAAATGCAATGCATTTAGCTAACTTCGACCTGAACTGCTTAACAATAAAAGTTTAAAAAAACCCTGTTAGCTCAATTTTTAATAAGAGCTCATGAAAAATCTTAATTTATAAGACATAGCAAACAATTTGTATAATCGCATACAGTTAAGTGGTGAGCTTTTGATTTAGAGGTAGTGAATTCAGTGTAAAATATTAAGCTAGAGGAGGCATGTTACAAACCAACATATATCATGATGCTTATTTAAAGGGTACCATAATATTCTCAGTTTGTGATAGTTCAACCCCAACATTAAATTTTATGAGCAGATACATAATATTTACATGCGTTTATAAGTAATGCAGTACTTGCCACAGTCAAAGGAGAAAAGTCAGTGCAGGAATCCCACAGAGGCCGTAAACTTGTTTCTGGTGTTTCGAGGTCTGCTGTAATTCTCTAGTTACTCACTCGGTTTGCCAGGGGTGAACTGCTGATGTTGCTAGAAGCCAATGATCTGAATGTCTCCAGGAAGCACTTATATTCTGGAAGGCTCGGAGGTACTTTGATATCAGCAAACTACTTTATAGGAGCAATAGGAAAGTATGCACTGTTGAAACCGTATCCATAAAACCAGTGCTCATGTTGAAGTCATGCTGTTGGTTTATAGGCTTTGCTTGGTACTCTTGGTTTTATGTGATAAGTTGAGATAGAGTTCTCCTCTCGAGGGGATTCATGTCTGAACTCAAGAATTCTGTGGGCTTTCTAGGCACCGTGGCCTGTTTGAGCTCTTGTGAGAGAAGCATGCCTTCCAACACAGGTTCAGGATACCTGGTGGTCCCTTTTTTAGGTGCTCTTGTTTCGACCTTGCATTGAGCTGCATCTCTTCAAAGCTTCGTTCAGGATGAGTGCAGTGCACAGGTGTAGGCTGGGGTCGCTTCCGCTCTGAGGGGGTTGGCTCCTCTTCTAGGTAGCCCAGTGTTTCCATCTGTAGTCATTTCCAGTTTATAGTTTACACCTGTGTCAGGAGCTGAATGATTTATAGAAACCGTGAGCATGATACATAAAAAATACATTGAAAAGGAAAAAAAAAAAAGTTGTGTGTTGTAATTGTCTAGAGAATAAAAAAAAAAATGAGAAAAAAAAAAAGGTCAAATGAAAATAAGGACAAAATTGATGGCATTTACCTCCTGGCCTCCTAGCCACAGATATTTGAGGGTTGTGAGTTTTCTAAGAGTAAGTAGGCTCAGACTTTGAGGATCATGGGAAGAGCAAATTTAGACTGACAGAGAAGTTCTAGACATAGGTAAAGCTTTATGGAAACACAAGTTGTAATATTAAAGAGTTCTGTGAGAATATTTATGTACAAACTAGATTATTGCATCTTAGTGTTGTATAGGAAATAACATTTTAAGTTCTTGTCATATTTTAAATATCATTAGTTCCCTTAACCCAATAAGGTAATCATTGTTCCTCTTTATGATTGAGAAAACAAAATTCTGTGAGGTTATACAATCAGTCTAACATCATTGGACTGATTAAATTATGAATTTATTAATGATGAATCAGGTGTGAACCCAGTCCTATCTGCCTGCAGAGCTAAGGCTTTTGACATCACCCCATTACAGCATGGGATGGAGGAGCTTTTAGAGTATCTGAATTGAAATGCTCTTTTCTTCCACTGAGTAACTATGTGAACGTGTGCATTTACTCCAGCAAGCATTCACTTTGTATTGCCCAGCTTGTTTTCGCAGGGTATGCAGAAATGAATCCGAGTGAATTCTTGCTTTCAAAGCAGCTTTTTGTGTGTGTGTGTCACAGATCCCTTTGGCCATCTGGTGAAAGCTGAGCCTCTCCTCTAGGGGAAAAAAAAAAGGCTTAAAATGCATAAAACAAAACACTTAGAAATAAATACATTGGAATACATTTACCAAATGATTAGAAGTCAGATACACTCTCTAGTACTCCATCTTCATTAAGCTATGTAATAGCAGAATAAAGTGGCAGGTCCGTTAGCAGCCATCACATTGAAGTATTCATAGGCATAAATAATTTTTGGGGGGTAGCACTGTCACACCTGTCTTGTGATAGAAGCACATCTGTGGTGTTTAACTGGTGGCAGAATCCTTGCCATGCTTTGTTACCTTCATTGGCAGGTGAAGATGATGATGAGGTGTTGAGGGAGACAAATAAAAAGAAGGCACCCCTTTTGCTTCCTATCCAAGTGCAGGGATTCCGTGAATGCTACTGCACACCAGGATGCGGACCAAGAATGCATTTATTAGAAAGCAACACAAAACCTGAGGCTCCCCAGAATATACCAACATGTTTCTTGGACTTTCACTGCTGTAACTTTGATAAGTTTGGTGGAGGTCAGTAAACACCTGAGAAAGTCCAAAGAGGCCAGCACCTCCCATCAACGTTATTAGAACCCCAACGCCTAGAGTCACCTGGTTCAAGATTACCCAGGCAGAATGTTGGGACGTTGTTTGTTTTGTGTTGGGTTTTGGTAAATATTTATATTAACTCAAGGGTCTTAGCCTTTAGGTATGTTTCATAGATCAGAAAATATCACTGCTTGCCTTGATTTTGGTGAATGTGAAAAATACGGTGAATAAAAAAAAAAGTTTGTCCAAGAAACTGTTTGAAAGTCTGGTCTTGGCTTGAGTGGAATGTAGAGTAAATATTCCTGATGGGTTTGGGAACAAAATGGCTGATTTGGATGATCTGTAATTTTGCTTTTCACCTGGATTCTTTCAATGAAATAGCCTCGATATCTAAAGCACACTGGAGTTAATATAGTTCTCCATATGTTCTAATGCAATACACAGATGAAGTGAAAATAGTCAGAAAACATGAAAAGCCACACATGACTGATTATTTACTAATATGGAAATATGGAAAATGTTCTAAAAGAGAACTGCTGCCTCATCTCCAGCCAATGACGGTGTGAAAATTTTACTCCACCTTAGATCTTGAATCACTGAGAGTTATTGCTTTGGGACCAGAAGAACAGAATGAAATATTTTTGAGGCCTAGGGATGTAGCTCAGTGGTAGAACACATGGATGGCCTGTCCAGTGAGTGCCCTAGGTTTAATCCTTAGCGTTACAAAAGCAAACCAAAGAAATAAATACTCTGTGACTGTCCCCCATGAAGGCAAAGGAAGACTCCAGAATTTTATCAAAACCTAATCTTAGAAGAAAGGCTCCTCACAAACACTTGAATCTTGCTCTTCCTCTGTAACCGGTCACCCTTTGTCCTCAGCCAGACCTCTGTCGCCTCCTCTTCCTTTTCCTGTTCTATTCTTTTTTTTTTTTTTTTTTGCTTAGTTCTTTCTTCCTCATTCAATTTCCTCTCTATACCCTTCCTTCTTCCCTTCCTCACCGTCTTCTGACAGCTGATGTCAAACCTGGGCTCGGCAGGAGCCCCCTCACTGCTTATGGTGCTATGAGAGATGTTTCTGTGTGTTATCTCAGTCAGCATAAACAGTAAAGAGATGCCCACCTTAGGTGGCCCAGGACATTTGATGGACAGAGTGACATGTGTGCTAAGACCTGGGAAAGGGTAAGGCAGTCTTAGGAGTACTTTGAGTTGCCTAGCTTGGAAAGAAGATTTAGGAAACTGCAAGTTATTTAGGGTGACCAGAGAGAAGGGTATGTTTTGGGGCATAGATGGTGTCGAAATACACCGAAGTAGGCAGAAATCTGTTCGTGGTGGGCTCTTGGTGAGCCAAGGAGCTAAACTAAAAGCTGTAGGGGAACTTTTAAAGGAGGGATAGATGCATGGCATATGTGTGCAGTGCCTGAGCAGGCCAAAAAAGGTATCAGAACCCCTGGAACTGGATTTATAGATGGTTGTGAGCTGCCTGCCATATGGGTGCTAGGAATTGAACCCTGGTCCTTTGAAAGAACAGCCAGTACTCTTAACTGCTGAGCCATCTCTCCAATCCCTCAAGACTTAAATTGTAGGAGTCCTCAGACAGAAATAGAATAGATGGGGAAGACTAATTTGGAGGTACAGTGGGCAGGCAGAACTGTTCTGTGCTAAATCCAGAGTTATAACTACAGCTGAGGCAAGATGAGAAGGAAGTGGACCCAAGGGAATAAAGATGTTTACTCTACCAAATCTGATGCCTGGACATGGGAAATGGTAGGAAAGTACTTAAGGATCTACCACAGTTTCAGATGACCTTCCAACTATCTGTGTTATCTTCTTTGGGCAAACACATAGGGGAGCCTGTGTAGAGGGGGCAGATGTAGAGTTACTTTTGGATGTGTTGTCCTTGAAACTCTGTTGACCCCCAAACCATAGTAGAATTTCAAACAAGTGCGCAGGCAGATGTATGTCGCGTACCTGGTCTTTTCACTGCATTTAAGCAGAGTGTGTCTGTGGTTCTGCAATGGTACAGTGTTGTGTTGCTTCTAACCTGCAGTGGCCTTCTTGCAATGCCTTGAGACAGTTCTGTACTGAGAGGAGAGAGAGCAGAGAGGAGGTAATGCTCTCTAGTCCTACGGATGGGAGCAAAACTTCACATTTATAGCATCCCAAAGGGCAGAAGCTAGTGGGTTGATTGAGTCCCATTGGAATGTTTGTAGCAATGAGGAGTTTCTCACCTCTGCCCTCTGGGGCAACCTGCTGCAACTCTTCTAGCTGCTCAGCAGCGCGATTCCTCATCCTGGTGTGAATCTGCTTTCCAGACTGATTATTATATGGTTGCTGATATTACTTGTGGGAGTAACAGGTGAAGGATAATTTGTATATTGTGTATTGCAAGAGGCTTATCTTCAACATCTAAATTGAACAAATGAAAAGAGGCTCTTGAAAATGCTGGAAACCTTCAGAGAATGCAAAGCAGGAAATGAAGGGCACGGAATACTTGAGAAATCTTCCAAGTACCCCTATTAATTATCTGGAAGGCATTCACCGAGGAGATTGTTTAGCACTGACAACATGTGAATCATTGTGCTGGGTTTGAAATCATAAATTGCCACCCCAGTTTCAAACTTATCCTACATTATATATTATTGAGGGGAAAAAAAAACTAAACATAACCCCCTTCCCCCAAAAAAAGATGTTTTATCAAATAAATTAGTAGTGAAACTTCCTAAAAATTCAAACACTTTATACACAATTTATTAGATTCATATTCCATATTTATTTCCTTTTCTTCTACTCTGTGTGTATGTGGCTACACACGTGTGGTATGTACATGTGTGTGCACATTTGTTAGCATGTGCTACACCGTGCAAACGAGTCTGGAGACCAGAGGTTCAGTTCAGGTGTCTTGCTCTACCTCTCAACACCTTATTTGTTGGCACAGAGTCTCACACAACCTGGAGCTCTTGCTCTTGGCAGGTTGGCTGGAGTAAGTCCAAGGCATCTGCTCTCTGTTCCCCTTGGTGCTGGATTCTAGGCATGTACTGCCATGTCTGGCCTTTACATGGATGCTATGGGTCCAAACTTAAGTACTTATGTGTGCATTGCAAACACGTTGTACCCCGAGCCATCTCCCCTGATCCTCCAACTTTCTTAATTAAAGAAAACAAAAGTTTTGTAGGATATGGTAACAGTGGGCCCATAGTTCTACAAGGATCTACTTAGCAGGAACAAAAGTAGTTGTCCCTTCATAACTGGCTTTATAGATGAGGCAACTTCAGGAACACAGGAATTAGTCCACATTTCCTGAAGATGTGTGCAGTTATTGTGGGGTTTGATTTCCTATTTCATTTAATGCACTTACAGAACACCCAAACAGTGGCCTTCATGTTCTTCTATCCTGCAGGATGTTATGTACATCGCAAACTAAACCAGATAGAAACTGATGTTGCTTAGATGTGGACGAGCTTGAACTCTGTGAACCCCAAAGCATGCTGGGAAGAGCAAAGAGCATGCTTACTTGTTTAGGCCATGGTTTTAATTCCTAGATTTTACCCAGGGAGCTACAGAAGTAGTTTACTAGTGGCCTATGAAATGATTTGATCTGGCCCTGGGCCCTGGGGGTGAGACTTTTATAATATTGAGAGGATTAAGAGTAGGTTTGCTGTAGGGGTTCATCTGAATTCACAAAACGTGGATTTTCTGTTTGTGCAATGGACCTTAGGACCATTGTAGTTTGGGTTGTGAGGACTGGGCAAAGAGTAGCAAGTAATAGGATATGCTGAATAATTCTAAGGATGCCTGCCATTCTTGATCCACCCACCCACCTATTCTTAGCTTGTTTTGCTTCCCGAGGGTTAAATTTTCACAGGACAAAGGAAGCTTCAGCTAGCTTATGAAGCATTTACTGAAGTTTGGAGAAAGTTTGTTCTGATCTACATAGTAATTGTATATCTGAATAAGCAGAACAGGCCTATAGTCTTAGGAAGCAGAGCTGCAAATGTCACATCTGTGCCTACTGTGGTTTCTGGAGTTCAGTCCTGTTGGCTATAATTAAGGAGAAGGGCTTTCTCCTTTTGGCAAGTATGTGCATGACCCTGATTGTGACTATTCTGGGATTAATCCATGTCTATAGGTCTTTGTTTGTTATATTTTAATAAGCCAGAGTCATAAAATGCAGAAATATAAATAAGAGAAGACTGAAACATCTTGGCTGTACAGATCATAAACTCTTGGGAAATAATCTGTCACCACACAGTACAGATGCCACAGCTTTGGGCAAATGCTTCTTCCTCTTTATACCTAGATCACCCATGCTTTAGACATCTAATTACTTTCAAAGTGATTTCCTTTGGTCCTGTGCTTGAGTGAGAAGAGACGACTCCATGTCACTTAGCGTGATGTCATAATTCAGAGGAAAACACAACTTTGGCCTAACCCCCTGTCTTTAACTGTCACTCGTTGCCAGTGGTGCATGATAGAGATACTGCTGCACACTTCTGCTAAAAGCCCAGTGATCCTTGGCTTCGTCACAAGAAGGAATTTCAGGATCAGTCCATGTGAAGCCGAGTTGGAGTTTATTAAAATACATTTTTGACATGTATTCTAAGCACAGGGACCAGTGAAGAGCTACTCAAGAAAAGATTAAGACATGCCTGTGTTCGGGCCTGAGCCTCTCTAGGGAGTGTCATAATTGTCTTTACAGTAGCCATATGTATGTTTTTGTTGGCTTGTGAAGGCACATCTTAAATGGTTACTAAGCAACCTTTTATTTTTCTGTAAATGAGATCATAGGGTGGTGCCTGATGTACTTTGAATGGGATTGATGTTGTTAAAGTCAAACCCTAGGTCACAAGGGTTGTAAGATTTTTTTTTTTTAATTTGGTATAAATAGAGGTTTAGTCTTGTTTCTGATATTTCCCCGATACTATAAAGGAATGACTTTAGGCCGTATTTGAAGGTAATATGTGAATGAAGATTAGGGTATGACCACTCCTAGGGATGGTTGAGGAGATGGTTTTATTGTCGATGTGAAGGAGAGAACAGCCAAAGGCATCTGGAAGGGGCCAGACTGAACCAGTCCATGAGAGGAGAGAGGAGGGGGCAGAACCAAAGAAGAGAGAGGGAAGAGGAGAGAAGACCATCTGGGAACTAAGAGGGTTCCTACCAAAATGGCTGACTTACATTGGAGTCAGAGACAGGGAGAAGGGAAGGCCAGCACCTGGGTGGGAGAGGTTTAGTGTAGGGGCTAGGGTGAGATGTGCTGGGAGAAGCCACAGGTAGAGTGAGGCTTGTCAGATTTGAGACCTGACAATATGTGTTTTGGCCGTGAACACATTTCATTGCACTTTTAACAGTCTTCTGTATAGAGAAGGGATACTGTCCTCTGTCAGGACCTTTCATAGCAAAGGTTAATTGTGACAGAATTCTTTTGTGTTTTAGATTTATTTTATTAGTTTCAATTATATGTATGTGTGTGGGTCCGTATATGGGCCATGTGCACATGAGTGCAGGCGCCTATCATGCGCCCATGGAGGCCAGAGATAAATGTTCCCCCAGGAGCTTGAGTTACAGGTGGGTGTGAGCGGCTTGAAATGCATGCTGGGAATCAAACTCAGGTTCTTGGGAAGAACTGCAAGCATCTTAAAACACTGGGCCCCTTACTGTAGCTTCTGTGATGGAATTCTTGATTCTCAGCTGGTTATTGGCTTCATTTAGTCTTCTCCCCCTTCTTTTATTCCCTTAGCTTTCCTTTCTATTCTCCCTCACTTCTTTACTCTTATTCCTGCAGCACTGCCAGATTTGTGTATAGACTTGTCTTAAGTAGAAAAATTTAATGGGGGGGGGGTCTTTCATCATTGCCCTCTTTCACATTGGAAAATGTTTTCAAGGTTTAATTACAGAGCAAGTGTCCATAATTCATTTATCCCTATGATCAAATAATCTTCATTTGTGTAAACTTTCTACATTTTATCTATTGTTAGTGATAGACATTTAGGTTGAGTTGCGTTTCTTGGGCTGTTGTGGACCCCACTTGAGGGTAACAACACAATATTGCTGAACTATTTCTTTTCAACTTTTGGAGGGTATGTGCCTAACAGTGGAATTTCTGACCATTTGGTGACTCTGTTTAGCCAGTTGGGACATGGTTTCTAAAATAGTCCAGTTGTTACTGGAGTCCTAGGCCAGAGGACAGACTCTGGGGCATCCCATCCAACTGATTTCAGGGAAACTCATCTCCAAAACCAAAGAGAAAATGCAATGAATAAAAGCATGAGGTTAAATTTTGGTTTATGTGTCACACCTCACACCCAGTGGCTAGACAGAAGGTGGGGGGCACCAAGATTTATTTGGGTGCAGAAAATGCATAACAAGATGATTGAACAAAATGTCTCACCTCTGCTGTGTTTGGGCTGTAAATGTATCCGGAAAGAAAGCAAGAATAGAACTAATTGCTCATCAGGAGACGAGGAACAAATATAAGAGGTTTGGATACACATTTAAATTAGATTACATTTACTGAGCGGGTTTCTAAATGGAGTTAATTTGAAAGGACATACAAGTCATTGGGTTTAATCTGTGTGCCTTCTCCTCAATAGCTCTAATCCCTCCTCCCCCAGCTTCTTGTAAACAAAAGTCACTCTTCAGGAGAACATTTTGCCTCCTTGTTCCCAGGGTGGTCTCTGATGGCAGCTGCTAGGTGAGTCGACAAGCTTAGGAACCCCGTTCCCAAGTAAGAGAAGAGAAACATACTTAGGTACATTTCTCTCCTTGAGACAGTCTCTTGCCCAGGCTGTCCTTGATCTCTGTGGCAAAGGATGACCTTGAACTTCTGTTGCTCCTGTTTTCATGTCTCAAGTGCTTAGTTTATATGCCCTTTGGGATCAAACCCAGGATTTCATGCATGTTGGGAAGCCCTCTACCGAGTGAGGCACATCCCCCGTCTGAACTTTTTTTATAGACCAGAAAACAGGGATATTTGTACTAAGGAGCATGGAAATTTAAAAATATGCACATTTTTTCCTCTTGCTTTCAGGAAAGTTTAAATTCTGCTTTGAAACATTTCTGTTGGGTCTTCTGAATTCATCAAATTGTATTTTGATCAATTTCGGTATTAAAATTTATGAAGTCTTTTTATTGTAGCTTCCTGCTGAATACATTCTGGGAATAAGTTTGGACTACCTATCAATATTTGGGAGACAAGGGATGTTAGGGAACGAATCGGGTTTGTTGAGGGGCAGAGCTTTAGAAGGCAGGGTTGAGCCCGGTGGTGGTGGCACACACCTTTAATCCCAGCACTTGGGAGGCAGAGGCAGGTGGATCTCTGTGAGTTCGAGGCCAGCCTGGTCTACAGAGTGAGTTCCAAGACAGCCAGGGCTACACAGAGAAACCTTGTCTGGACCCCCCTCTCCCCCCCCAAAAGAAGGTAGGGTTAGGGCTACACAGAGAAACCTTGTCTGGACCCCCCTCTCCCCCCCCAAAAGAAGGTAGGGTTGAACCTTAAAGCTTTCTGGGGGCACAAAGGACTTTGTGAGAGAGGGAAGAGAAGCAGAGTGTCTGAGTTTCTTGCTGTGTGGTATCTGTCACCCAGGTCTGAGTCTCTGTCTATTATCCGACTGGGACATAGAGTGAACTTTGACCTCCAGAAGCCAGTTCCTCCTTAAAAATTCTTTTTTTTTTTTTTTTTTTGAGACAGGCTGTTATTTATCCCACAGTAGCCAAGAACTCCCTAGATAGCGAAGACAGACCCTGAACTTATCTCTTGCCTCTTCCTCCCAGGTAGTGGGATTGCTCGGTGCACCCCGGATGACTTCTTATACTTTCTTAAATTGCTTATTTGTGAGTGAACGTCACAGTAATGTCCAGAGTTAACAATAAGAAGAGGGATTATACAGACATTGTATCAAATGTGAAAGATTGTTGGGTTGTCTGTTTATTCATTTATCTGGGGACGGGTTTTCTCTGTACAGACCAGGCTAGTGTCAAAATTTGCAGCCCTTCTGCCTCAGCCTCCGGAGGACGGGGATTTTGCAAGAACGGTTATTCTGCCATTGTAGGAATGGCCTCTCTTTAGAATTTAGAGGGTTGGCTGAATTAAGGTAGGGGACTTTGGACTTGCAAGGATCAGGGAGAGAGGGGAAAGCGAAAGGAGAAGGAAGGAAGGGTCAACAGCAAAGCAGTGGCCTGTGACAGAGAGGGGTGGGGCCTCCTGTCATAAAATGGGCCCATTATTCAGCAAAAGGTCCTTTGTATCAAAGTTCCTGTGATGCAATCCCCAAATACCACGGAGTAAGGGGACAACTGGGTGATTTAACGAACTCCTTCAAAAACAGTCCCAGTGGGTTCTGGGAAAAGAAGAGGAAGATAAGGGTTAAAGAGGGCACACTGTTTAAGCATTTATGGAAAAGCTTTCTCTACGACTAGATGTCTAAGACTTGTGCGCATCTGTTTACGTGAGATGACATGTTTCTTCCCAAGTTCTTTTCCCTCCATGCTTGGCCTTGGCCTCGTTACAGCAACGCGGTATGAGTAAGTCAGGCTGCAACCTCCTGGGAACGGGGAAATGGAAGTGCTGAGATGGCAGCGACCCACCTAGATCGGCCTTTTTGGCTCCTGAGAGACGGAGACAAGAATGGGGGCTCCTGGTGTCCTTAGTGCTTTTCCTCATCTACCCTGTGGCTGTTACCCTTCTGCTGGGTTTGCTTCTGGAATAACGGGGAAGGCTTTTTCTCCCCTTTGTGTATTTCTCAAATTGTTCAGCAGCTCCCCTGCTCCTGCCATTATGAAGACTCCCCTGATGAATTATGCAACAGCATTTGACTTAAAACAGAAAAATCAAAGGACTGGGACCTAAGTAGCATTCTCGCACGGAAGCATACCACTCCTTACACGCTTTTCTTTTCCCCTGGAATTGTTTGCAAGGGATGATTTAAATACCAGTGTGAAAGCTCCTATCATTCTGTTGCTTCAAGAATACATGATTTACTAAGCTGTGGAATAGAGATAGTTTTAAAGAAAAAAATTAGCTTCAAAGGGATTAAAAAAAAATGCCAGTCCCTAACCCATTTCTATGGGGTGTCAGTTAAATCCATCCTACAAAACTTGGTGGATTTTGACCAGGAGCCTGCTGCGTATGTGATTGTCATTGAATGTGTTTCACCTTAACTTATTGTAAGGCCGCAGACTTTTTACTTTTTTCATTACAAATGCTTACTCATCTGTTGGGGAATATTATTTTAAGCTGTGTTACTTTTGTTTACGTTGCGTTTGTTTAAGTCTGTGAAGCTGTGTTACTGTGCCTGTCTAAAACACCTGATGCTCTAATAAAGAGCTGAAGGGCTAATAGCAGGGCAGGAGAAAGGATAGGCAGGGCTGGCAGGCAGAAAGAATTAATAGAAGGGGGAATCTGGGAGAAGAGAAATCTAGGAGCAAGAGAAGAAGGAGGATTCCAGGGGCCAGCCACTCAGCTACACGGCAAGACATGGAGTAAGAGTAAGATTTACAGAAGTAAGAGAGGTAAAAGGTAGACGGGATAATTAAAGTAAAGCTGGCTAGCAGCAAGCTAAGCTATGGCCCAGCATTTATAATTAAGAATAAGCCTTTGTGTGTGGTTTATCCGGGAGCTGGGTAGCAGGCCTCTCAAAAGAGCAAAGATAAGCAAACAAACAACACTACTCATCGTTTCTTCCTAGTATCTACCATAGAGGTTTACGCATGGTAGGCAGTCAGTAAATAGGCTGAATGAATAAATGAATGTATGGATGAAAGTTCAGTTGTTCCTCTTCTGATTGATGTGAAAAAGGAACAATAACCACTGGAATCAAAGAGAGAAAAAATAAGCAAATGTTATTGTACCTTGATTTGTGTAATTTGGTGCTGGAGAGGTTTGATGCTGAAAATAATTGACATTTTTCTACCTCCTCTACCACCAAGGCTGTTCTACCACCAGCTTGAAGAATAGCAGTTCATAATTTATTTCAGTTCAGGCCTCCACTGTATTTTAAGGGGCGCTCTTAGCCTTGGCTCTGGAAAGACTTTGGATGGTTAAAATGTAATATGGCTCTTCCTGCATTACCACACCAAAGCATAGGCTAGCGACCATTGTTAAACTTCTGAAAACTTACCTTTCCTGGGTTGCACTGTAGGACAGCTGGTGTGATGGTTGAGTGGGGGTTTCTGGTTTAAGGACCCCATTAGTGCCAGCTACATGCTTTTATTTACAACTGGGTGGCCCTGGAACAATGAGTTCATTTCTCTGAGTTTTGATTTTTTTCATCAATAATATGAGATTGTGAAGAGCCTCTGATTTAATGTAAGAATTAATAAAGATACATGCAAAAATGATCTAGGTGCAGAAAGTCTTGTCTAGCTCCAGTTTGAACAGAGGGCCCCAAGACCAAGCAAACAAGCTGGGATTTCAGAAATGATTATTTGTTAGTTGTGGATTCTTAGATTTGGGTGTTCCAGCATGCATCAAGGATCCATCAGTTGGGCTAGAGAGATGGCTATGTGGTTAAGAAGTGTTGCTGCTTTTGTGAAATCCAGGTTATATTCCTGGCACCCACATGGTAGCTGTATCAATTTATACTTTTCTTGGAACACTAATGAGTGACTTCATGACCTTTTGACAATCTCTTTGCATTCAGTAATCACCTCTCTGCTCCTGGTGTGGTGGAGATGAGTCCTGCAAACTCAAGAACATCAAGAAGTCATGGGATAGGCAAGTGATTGTAAGCTGATTGCCTTGAGTTTTTGAAAGCTTTCTCTACTAGTCATTCAAGACTTACGAATGTTCTTTTCTAATGGTAAAAGAGCAAGACATTATAAACTTGTTTAGAATAAGAGGATTATCTTTTGATAATGTTAATAAAGTTAAAAAATAGTTTAACCATCAATAAAGAATAGTTTTGGATATTTTTCAGGTATCAAGATTTGGACAAAGCATTAGTAGATTGTGTGTGTGTGTGTGTGTGTGTGTATCTGCCTATCCTCTGTCTGCCTATCTATCTATCTATCTATCTATCTATCTATCTATCTATCTATCGATCGATCTATCTGTCTATCTATCTGTCATCTATCTGGCTATCAAGAGATATATAGCTAAGAACATATATGTTTCTTTTCTGAAGACTGGCTAATATACATAACTAAAGCAGACATTCTATTGGCTAGTCACTTTCCAGACTTGTGTTTTCTGTGTAGTTTTTAATACCTGAACTAGTTTCTAGTAAAAGTGCACTTGTTTGCCCTGAGCATGAGTTTTCTAGAGAACAATTCGCTTTGGAAAATTGAAGTTAGAATTTGTGGATCACATTTTGGAGATGAATGGTTCCAGAGACTCTTATTTCCACTAGTACTTAGGTATCACAAAAAAGAAGGTTGTGCTGGGTTTGCTGTTGGCTGGAAATGGCTCCCAGTTATTGGCACTGTGTGTTCATCAGGGATGGAAGCCTAGGGACACTGTGCATGACTGATGGTTATGAGATGGTAATGGACTTGTGCTGCCTTTTTCTAGCAAAAGGCCACCCGTAATGTCTTCATTTTTGCCAGGCTTTGGCTGGGAGTCTTTACGTACATCCCTTCCTGTCATGGACTGTCCAGTGACACTGGAAGGAGGTGTCCCTTGTTATCCGGTTTACAGATGAGGAAGCTGGGAACTTAGACCTGTTAGGTAATTTGTCCGAAGTCAAACAGGTAGAAAAGGACATGGGCGCAATTTGAGACTACAAAGCAGTCTACAAAAGTTATTACACGCGTTCATTTGGTGCGGATGTGTATGCGCGTGTGTGTCTGTGTGCACCCATGTGCAAATGTGTGTACCATGAGAGGTTTGGCTGTTAGAGGACCACTGACAGGCATGGGTTCTCTCCTTCTATCATGTGGGTTCTGGAGGTGGGACTCAGGTAGTCATCCTTGGCAGCAAGTGTGTTTACTGGTTGTCTTTTCACAGCCGCCTCCCCTGCCCCCGCCCCCCAGTAGAACACTTTACCATGAGTTACATGGCGTCATTGAAAAGCCCGTTTCCTTCCCTATTCCACACTTGCTTAGCCTTTTAAATAAGGAAGACCAGACATTGGCCTTGTTCCTTCTCTACCTCAGATCTTTTATGTTGACTTTTGAAAAAACACTTTAAGGAATGAAAGCAGACTTGTAACATGGATTCTTCCCTCCACTGTGGTGGTCATATTAAACCATAGAAAATAGAAGAATTAACAATTATTCTACTTTACTATATCATTAGTCCTAACGGTGTTATTTTCCTAATAATCCTTTTCCTAATACTGGTTTACATTCTCCTTTGTGATGCATGTGTCTGTGTAGTAGGTGCAAATGCTTGTAGAGGCCGGAGGTTGATGACTAGTGTTTTTCTCAGTCCTGCTCTACCTTATATTTTGATACAGGGTCTGTTACTAAACCTGGCACTTGTCATTTGTCCAGACGGGCTGGCTAGCAAGCCCCAGGGACCCTCCCTTCAGTGTCTCCTGGGTGCTAGGGTTATTGGTCTGACTTTTTTTTTTTTTTTTTTTTTTTTTTTTGGTGAGTCTAGGAATCAAATTGTCCCCATGCTTGCATAGTAAGCATTTCCTGGTTGAGCCACCACCCAGCCTCTGTTAGACATACTTCACTGAGGTGGATGGAATTACTCCTAACCATTTGCTTTCCTCTTGCTGTCCTTTGGATTTTCTGTGTGATCTGTTATTAGTGTGACCGAATCTTTACCAAATGTTTTTGAAAAAAAAAAACAAAAAACAAAAAAAACAAAAAACAAAAGAGCTAGGGCCTTTCCTAAGCCTAGGGAATTCATAACTGAAAACCAAACCCAACCTTTTTGTGAGTCATGCCTTTCCTTCAAAACATTAGGAGTAGAGGCAGAGAGGACTGAAGGAGACAGTTCTCCTTGCGATGGTACCACCAGTGGTTGTTCAAGAAAGAGGTGGGAGGTTGGGAAATAGAGTACTAGTTGGCTGAAGTTTGAGGCCAAGTGCCTTCGTGTCATGTCTAGTTTCTCCCTCTTCCTTCTTCATTGGTGTGGTGGGAGTATGTGCATCTCTTTCATACCCTCAAGGTATGGTTTTGAGAAGCTAAACCGAGTCAGTGACATCCCTCACACAGTGGCCGAGCCATGATCGAGGGTCTTGGCTTCTGCTTCTCCTTGGCTGGTCGCATGGCATTTGTAGTTGCACCCATAGATTAGGGACGTCAGATCCCACCCCTGTTCCATTCTCCTTGCCTGCCTTTTCTGGCTGCATGCCTAGCTGTCCTGTGACCCTCTTGTTGGGAGAACTGTAGTAAGAGAGATGAGGTCTTGTCAGCGGCAGTGGAGAGTGGAAGGCAGAGAAATAGACCTATACAGTCTCCTGCAGTGGAGTTTCTTTCAGAGACCTCCATTCAGGTGAAGCTGGGATTCTTGACTTCACCACAGAATGAATTTCATGATGAATTAGTATGAAGTCGAGCTGGATGGAGTTTACTAAAAAGAAATCTTAGCAGATTTAAGCACGAGATTAATAGAAAGGGAAGTCCTTGGGCAAAGGATGTTATGCACCCAATTGTGGGTTTGGGCTTTCAAGAGACACAGGAAAGTGTCTTTACCATAGCTATATGCCCATGATTTTGGTGGCTTCTGAAGTTATGAATCAAAGGGTTGCTGAGGAACTTAAATAGGATCATGGGTGGTTGGTTCGTAAAGTAGGTAGGTCGATTGGATAGGATCACAGCTGAAAAAGGTTTAAAAAAAAAAAAAGCATGGGTCACAAGGGTTGCATGAGGGAGCTGAAGCTTGTTTTGTTTTTTTTTTAATATAAATAAAGCTTATAGTTCTATTTGTTAGATTCCTAGGAAATTACAGTTCACACCTAGGAAAAGAAGCTGCCGTTGAATGTCATGTATAGTGAGGCCTTAAGCATTGCTATTTTAACATTCTTATTTGAAAACATGTCTATATAAAAGGAATGCTAGCTCTGTGTAGGCAATCTTCCATGGCAGGTGGCGTTCACTGTGCCAAGATTTTGCCTTTAATGCTTGTTTAGTTTTGAAACAGTGTCTCATGTAGCCCAGGTTGGCCTCAAACTCAGTGTGACAGAGGATGACCTAGAATTTCTAATCCTCCTGTCTCCATCTCAAGTCCTGGGATTATAGACACTAGGGACTGAACCCAGAGCCTTTTGTAGACTGAACAGATCCTCTACCAACTAATTACGTCTCTTTGACTGTCTGCTGGTGAGGAACTTCAACCACCTTCCAGAGTGAGGGCTCCTTTCCCTTCTCATGCCCTCCTAACTTTTCTTCTTTCTGTCCTGCCTGCCTTAGTCCTATTTTCTTGTTTATACCTCCAAAGCCTGATCAACCATAGGAATTTAATTGCCCCAGAGTGGTATTATTATTATTTGGTTTTTCGCGATAGGGTTTCTCTGTGTAGCTTTGCGCCTTTCCTGGAACTCACTTCGTAGTCCAGGCTGGCCTCGAACTCACAGAGATCCGCCTGCCTCTGCCTCCCGAGTGCTGGGGTTAAAGGTGTGCGCCACCACTGCCCGGCTGGAGTGGTATTATTTAGGTTTTATTTTACTAAGGATTTTTAAAGAGTTTTGTTTTTATTGAAATAGCCTTCCTCATTTGAAAAGTCAAAAGGAGTAGAGATGAAAACCAGCAGACCTTGGCTCACCGCATCCTGCATTAGAACTGTTTTTGTTTCCCTAGGCTTTTCCTCTGCTGTGGGTATCTGTGCTGGAGTGTAAGACAGTAGTGTGGGGGGACACCTAGCCTGAGTCTCTGGCTCTGCCACTTATCAGATATGTGTTCTTAGACAAGAAAGGGAGATGCATCTCGTCTTCTACTAGTGTCTAGAGTGGAAAACACTGACTTTAATAGGGGCAGATTTGAACGCCTTCTGAGTGGTAAGCATCCTGTGTAACTGACAAGTTGAACACGTTTTGTACAGTCACATATTGGATAGTCAAGGCTTGAGAGGGAAGGTGGGGAGCCATCTCAGCAGCACACACGGCGACATGAGAAAATAGGTTTGAGGGAGCCATCTTGGGAAGAAAGTGGCTGTGCATGGTACTTTTAGACCAGTTTAGGCTTCACCTTCTTAGAATTCTATTGCAGTTGTCAGAAGCGGATGTACTGAGAAAATCTGGGGTAAAATTGTCTAGGGAGGCGAACTGAAAAAGTGAGATATAGATATCTAATACACCTTTTTGAGTATAGAAGTTGTTTTGATGAAATGTGCTTACACGAGGAAAACAATGGCATGCATGCGAAGCGGCTAGCAGCTCTTTCTCATAGCTTCTGGAGAGGCAGGCATCTTCAATAAGGTAATCACTTTAAGTGTATCTGTAGCTGGGTTATGCACACATGTGTTTGTAATTACAGTTGGAGACTTTAGAATCAAGTGCCAGATTCACGGGTGTTTATACATTCAACAAGTGAAAAAAAATAAAAAAAAAAAAGGCTAGTATCGACTGGTACCCGCACAAAGGTGCATTGTCTCAGAGTGTAAAGCACACTATTTGATAGCTGTCGCAACCTAACTTTGTTGTGTTGATGTAGCATGCCACCTTGTGCAGGGGAAACTTCATCGGCTTATCACCGAACTGAGCAAATGTTGCCACGTAGGTTGCCAACGTGGGGCTCCAGAGTGTCTGGCCATGTGGTGGTAAGATTTGGCATGTATGAGTTCAGGGTTTATTCTCAACTTTTAAAGAAAGAAAATTATATGTTATTGAGTGCAGCAATATTTTCAGCGCACAGAAATAACATGCTGTCATGATATAATTTATGAGAAGTATTTAGTAGGCCATGTACAAATTTTAGAACAGTGGGGTTTTTTTGGCTAGCATCTTAACAAAACTGAAGGGCTCAGACACTCAAATCTAAGCATGTACTATTTCTTAATTTTTTTTTACTCATCAATTTATTCAAAGTTTTAGGTTTTCATTAAGGCTTTATTTTTGTCAAAGGGAAGAAAATTAGCAGGCGCTGTGTGTGTGTGTGTGTGTGTGTGTGTGTGTGTGCGCGCGCGCGCGTTTGTATAACAAGAATGCTGCCTTATTTGTGCTATGCAATTAGATGGTTGTGTAATTAGAAACTGGTAAACCAAGTCAGTGTGTAGCTGACAGGGGTCTATTTTACAAGGAATGGTCCATGTAATGAGTGACTGCATGGCTCTGCCTTCAGTTCTTGGATGATGCTAATATATGCACAAACAATAGATAGCCAATTGGGATTACTAGGAAGTGCATCTCATTTGTGAGTCATGAGGGCCTTCCTTTCTCTTCTCGTCCATTGCTTCTTCTCTGAGCCCTGCTCATTCTCATGCTAACTGGAAGTGATGTTCAGAATAGGTTTGAGGTTGGGAGAGAGATGGCAATATATTATTGGTTTGATGTTTTTGGAACTTAAAAATTGTTCAAACATTTTACTGGTGTTAAATTTCAGAATTAGATATTTATGCATTTAAAAATTATTGAACTTTTTTTTTAAAAAACTGATTTCAAATTGACTCTTTAGTTCTGGGAGTTTTGCAATTCTGGGTCATGCAGTGCTATCAGTTTGTCTACAGATTCTTCTGAGAGTACATGCCTCAGTGGAGTTACTTCCTCCCCTATGGCTACCGTTTTATTGAGGGGTAGGGTTAACGCCTTTACATTTTTGTACTTATCGTCTTTAAGGCTCGGTAACTAACTAGACACAGTAGCTATGGGCAGACAGATGAGAGTTCATTTAGATTTCCAGTGTGTGGGAATACGTGGTTTGGTCTATATATTTGTAGGCCGCACGCTTACGGCTTGTTGTAGTTGTAATTCAGGATTTTTAGCATCTGTCTTAAAGCTTTTGAGTTGGAGCTCAGACTGTGGTAGAACATAGATTTCTGTGGGCTGTCAGCCAGATAGGTTTAATTGCTTTAAAAGGGCCTGTTGTAAGGAAGTTCTGAAGCATGAATCCTAACACCAGACACCATTGTGTTGTCTTAGAGGGTTACGTTTCCATAATTACAACAATTATGGGTACTGACTAATATGTAAGACACCTTTTGAAAAGGGTTTTGATTTTAATTGTTCTTAGAGAGCATCTCTTTATTTTCTTCAAAATGCATTTAATTTGTGCCACTCTCCCTCTATTCAGGGTGTATTTGTAAATACGGATGAGAAAACACGTTGAATGATAGGAACGGGGCAATTAAGGGTGGGTTTTGGGGGAAAAAATCAGGGATTTTAAACTTGATGAACCATAAATAATGAACTCATTGCTGTGAGGTCAGGGTAGGGTATATGTTTAAAGAAAACAAAAACCGCTTCATATTTTATTGTATAATAACATGTATTGACTCCCTACCAAAGAACCAAGGTTTGTGATTATTATTTGGGATTCAAAGATGAATGTAGTCACATTAGTGCATTTCACTCATAGAATTAAGGCTTATGGGGAAAGTTAATATTAAGTAACTAGTGTCTGTTCAGTGATGTTAATCCTCTCTCTTTCTCTGTGTTTGTGTGTTTATGTCTGTGTGTTTCTATGGTGTGTCTGTGTCTGTGTACATAAGTGTATGTGTGTGTCTCTGTGTGGGTCTGTGTGTCAGTGAATATGTATATATTTGTATTTCTCTATATATTTCTATGTCTCTTTTAGTGTGTATGTGTGTAAGTATATGTATTTGTCTCTGTGTGGGTCTGTGTGTGAGTGCATATGTATATATTTGTGTTTCTATGTATATGTCTCTCTATCTGTTTCTCTTTGTGTGTGTGCATGTATAACTGATGTGCCCTGAACTGAGTGGGATGTTTTTGGAAGGTAAATTAGTTCCGATGTTAAGATAGGTTCTCTCTATGTAGCCCTGCCTTGCACTTGTGGTCTTGCCTCAGACTCTTTGAATTTTGGGGTTCTGGCATGTTCCTCCACATCAATTTTGTTCTTTTCTTTTTTTTCAGAGCTGAGGACCGAACCCAGGGCCTTGGCTCTGCCACTGAGCTAAATCCCCAACCCCCCCCCTCTTTTTTTTTGGGGGGGGGCAGTTTCGAGACAGGGTTCCTCTGTGTAGCTTTGTGCCTTTCCTAGAATTCGTTTTGTAGACCGGGCTGGTCTCGAACTCACAGAGACCCGACTGCCTCTGCCTCCTGAGTGCTGGGATTAAAGGCGTGCAGCACCACTGCCCCCTCCACATCAGTTTTAAATAGAAATGATGCATTTCTACTTTTGAATAGAAGTTGTTTTATTTGTTTGTTTGTTTTAAGAAATTATGATTTTAGTTGTTATACAGGAATGGGGATAGAAACTTGTTGATGTTGGAGATAATTCTGGCTGTTGTCTTTGTGAAAGATGTGGTAGAACTATTCTGTGCTTAAGCTCCTGTCATTCTTTTAAAAATGAGATTAATTATATACCTATCCATCTATTTATTAATTTTTTAATGTATATGGGTGCTTTGTCTGCGTGCATGCCTGCACACCAGAGGAGGACATCAGATTCCATTATAGATAATTGTGAGCCACCCTGTGGGTGCTGGGAATTGAACTCAGGACCTCTGAGAGAACAGCCAGTGCTCTAAGTCATGTCTCCAGCCCCCAAGATTACAAAAATATATCTTTGTAAATACTTTATTTACAAAGTATAGAACCGGTCTTTGAGAACATGTTCCTTCAAATGTATACTCAGAAAAAAAAAAATTCAGGGGCTGCGGAGATGTCTCAGTGATTAAGAGTGCTTGCTGCTCTTCCAGAGAACCTGAGATTGTTTCCCAGAATCCAAGTGAGTTGGCTTACAGCTGCCTTTAATTCCAGTTCTAGAGGATCCCCAAACACCCTTTTCTGGCCTCTGAGGGTACCTACATACATGTGGTAGATACACCCACCCACATAAAAATAAATTAAGTATATAATAAGGCATAACAAATAAAACATAAAAAGATCATGCGGGCCCACAAATATAAATGGAAACCCATGTTGGGTTCAAGTCACTTCTCTTTTATTATTGCCATCAATAACCTAAGACTTTACTCAAGAACCAATGTCTGAATTCATTCACACCATGTGATGTAGGGAAATCCCATGGCTGTGGTAATGAGATGGGATGAACTGGATGAACTGGTATTTGTTGTTTCATGATATAATGAGGTTATACTCAGTTGGTTGTATTCCCTTTCTGCTGCTTTAAGGAGTCTTGTGTCATTGCTTCTGGGTTCTCTGCTGAGAGGAGTCTTTTTTTTTTTTTTTTTTTACTCTTTGGTTTGGAGGCCCACCACCCAGCTCCCAAATAAATACACTGAGACTTACTCTTAGTTATGAATGCCTGTCCTTAGCTTAGCTTGTTTCTAGCTATCTTTTCTTAACTTAAATTATCCCATCTATCTTTAACTACATTTTGCCTCTGGGCATTTTACCTTTATTCTATATATCTTTCTTTCCTTCTTATTCCATGGCTGGCTCCTGGTGTCCTCCTCTCCTTTTCTCGCTTCTAGCTCTTCTTCTTATTTTGAGCCTAGATTTCTCCTCCTACTTATTCTCTCTGCCTGGCAGCCCTGCCTATTTCTCTCTCCTGTCTAGCTATTGGCCATTCAGCTCTTTATTAGACCATCAGGTGTTTTAGGCAGGCAAAGTAACACAATTTTACAGAGTTAAACAAATTCAACGCAAAAGAATGCAACACATCATTAAACAAATATTCCACAGCATAAACGAATGTAGCACATGTTAAACTAATATTCCATAACAACTGAGGGTCGGATAAGGCCAGAGTAAAGGTATTTAGTAGCTTCTTCACTGGACCAAACACTTTTAGGTTGTCAGTGAGGTCCAGTTATTTGAAATTATAGGTCTGAGGTTCAGTTCTGAAAGGGGACTCTGAATCCTTTTACTAAAATCAAACAGGTACTACCGAAGGGTAAAGATCACAGTAGTGTTAAAATTCCAACTACCAAAGGTGCTATAGGAGGCAGATGGTACGTTCCAAAGTCAAGCTTCATACACGTAAAAATGGCTTCCCAGAGGAGGCAGTTGCTGAGCTGATGGGATAAAACCTTGTGGTCTGCTTACACTGTCACTAGTGTCCACCCAGCACCTAGTGAGACCCAGTTAGTGACAAGTTGTGGTGCAGTTGGAGACTCAGCTTCATTATACAGTAGGGGTAGTTCTATCTTATTTAAAGTACTCATACAAGACTTAGAGATGATAAGAATAATAGAATTGATAAAGAGGGCCTCAGTTAGCGGAGCTCTCCAGAGATAGCTTGGGGGTAAACAGAGAGAAAAATCTGACTTTAGTTATAGGGTAGACCTTAGAGAAATGTTGACAGAGCTTAGCATATACATCCTTTCTCTTCAGCAGATGTTCATTGAATCTTACACAGCTGTGCAGGGGGTAGACTGGGAGGAAGAGAAACTTGTCTTGTGTTCAAAAGTTTATGGGGTAAGGGCTCTAGAACATCAGTAATAAAGTCATGTAATATATACCATTAACATTTAAAATGAAATTAGTAAAAAAAAAAAAAAAAAAAGAGCAACAACAACAAAAAACATACAGCACCTCAAATTACCTAAGTGCTTTGTTAGTCCCTACCACTGAGCTACTATAGAGTCTGGGCAAAGGGAAAAGTCAGTAATGCTGACCCTGTTTTTAGTCAGTGTTTTGCCTGAATTTTGATTTATAAAAATACCAATTCATTACCTTGCTGTCTGACTTACAAATGGTGCTTCCAAAGTAACTGTCTCTCTGACCTCACCCACTTTTGCCTTGATCATCTGCATAACACTTTGCTTTCCTTATGTAGGAACTTTGAACATGAGGGCCTAAGTGTTAGATAAATGTGCAGAAAGTGTGATCAAAGTTGGACTTCACTTGGGTATTATTTTGAATTAATCTAAATGTGACTTTAGGTTCACATCCTGGTATTGCTCTAGTTTTTAATTCCCTTGCTTATTAAGATTATTTTCAACAATTGTCTAGGTGATTATTTTATGAAACCACCTTGTTTAAGGAATGAAATTCCTTTTTCTTTTGAAGTTGCTTTCAACATCTCCCGGTATTAATAAGATCCTGTTATAGTGTTCATATAATAATCATTCTGTAGGTTTTGCTTTTGGTTTAATTCCCTTTTGATTTCAGTGGCTTTATAACCGTTTATTTCCCTAGCTATTGCCTTCTATTATGCATGCTTTTCAGTAAGTGGTTAGGGTAATTGCAACATAATATCAGAATGACTTTTTTATTTCAAATCTTTACTACATTATGTTTTCCTTCCACAGTCTTGTCAGAAAAAGCTAGAAATTTCTATGGTCTTGGCAACATTCCCGTGATGGATATTTAGTGCCGTGATTGCTATATTATTGCTGGCATTTTAAGGACCAATCAAGACTGCTACTTCCTATTTTGCGTGTATTCCAAACTATAGACTTAACTGAAGAATAAATAGTTAGAAAAGGAAAATTTTATAAGTGTCTTTCTTGTTCACCTGAAGTGACATGAAGCCACCAACTTGCATAAATGTCCCCTTTCTAGGGCTTTTAGGACATAACAGGAGATTGTTCTTTTCTTTTTCTTTGCAAACTAATAAATGCCCCACATTTATAAGCTAATAAACCCAGGATTTCAGATATTCCTGTCATATAAAATATAAGCGACCACTGGGTAGATAGAATTTATAAATATTTAAAGTAAAAAGTGCATCAGGGAGATAATATTAATTGACTGGAGGGAATGGTAGTTCTATTGTACTTAATGAGTATCAGCGTTAAATAACAAATGGTGTTAGCGATTTTCTTAGTGAAATTTTAACCAGAATGATAACATGATATTTGTTCTCTATTGTTTTGAGAAACTCATATCACACTGATGTATCAGTTTATTTGGCAACAGTTAGGGATAAGTATAAAATACCATCCAAATTTCTTCCTAGATTATGTTAAGATAAATATACTTCCCCAACTTCTTTTTGTCAGGTCTACAATGACATTACTGCATGAGTAATGATAATAATTAAAACTGTAATGTGTGGTTCTGATTAGAAATGACTTTGAACCTGTACTATAGGCTTCTGCACTGTGAGACTCAACAGTTTTGTTTACTGTTTTAAAGCAGCTACCCTGTGGGAAACTTTTAATAGCCACACGTTATTAAGGTATTTATTTAGAATGGCAGGCAGCTCTGTCTACCTCAGGAAATGAGCAGAAATTAGATGCTACTGTAAGCAACATAATAGGCTTTGTAGCTTGGTTTTATTTATATATATAATGCAAATAACGTAGGAAGTATAAATGGCTACAGAATCCGGAGCTTTCCACCTACAGGTTTGGCTGTTTACATAGACATTTGAGATCCAGTCAAGTCTATGAAGCTTAAGTTTATGTATACTAAGCTACAGACATCCTACTGGTTCTTTATATGCCTTTTGAAAGGAGTATATTTTCTCTTTCAAATCCCTAAATCCCAGTCCCCAAAGGGAGACACTTCCTTGATGTTTCTCTCAGGACCACGTTTGGGAGAAAACATCTTGGGCATTGATGTGGAAGAGTACGTGTACAGGAAACTCATTGATAGAGAAAACAAACTTTAAATTCTCTCTCAGACTCCCGATTACTCATTCTCTGGGTGACATTGGGTTGCTATGGTATTTTTATTTTTATCTTCCTTAGAAATTTCTAATAGTTCAAGTTAAACAAAGTAGTACAAGTTATTTTTGCCTAGTATAGTTTGCTAGGAAATAATTTTTATTCTGTTCGTTTGCAAGTTTGGAAAGGACAAACTGCAGGGGTTATTGGAAAATCAGCTTATATTATCTTTGAACAGAATGAACAGAATGTCTTTATTATTCAATACAAGCATTTTTTTTTGTTTTTTAGTTTTTTTTAGAAGGGGTGTCCTATAACCCAGCCTGGTCTTTAGCTTCTTGAACTTGTAGCAGAGAATGTCCTGATTTTTCTAATCTTCCTGCTTCCACCTTTGAGTGCTGGGATTACAAGATTGCTGTTTCATACATGGGTTGGGTTCTGGGTCTCCAACCCAAGGCTTTGTGTATGGTAGGCAAGCTCTACTTACTGAGCTAAGTCTGAAGCCATAGACATAATTTCTACCAAAGCTGGGTGTCAGGGTTCATGTCTATAATGCCAGCACATCAGAGGCTGATGCTGAAGGATAGGCTTGAGTTTCAGGCCAGTCTTAGCAACATAGAGGCCACCCTGAGCTGTAGAGTAAGAATCCTGTTCAACAAAACAAAACAAACAAACAAACAAACAAACAAAATCCCTACAAACAATTGAGCCCCCTACTCCAGTAACAAGAACAAAAATAACAAACATGTATTTTTACTGATGGTGAATTGTTAGAGTGATGTCACAGGGACTGATTTTTATTCTTCATTGTTAGCCCTTTGTTTCTACTTTACTTGCTTCAAGTTACTTGACCAGGGCAGTTTTTTTGGCTATTGTTTATGTAAGAGGAGTGATCTGGGCTGGTGAGATGATTGTGGGTCATCTTGACTTGCTGCCAGGGCTGAAGACCTAAGTTTGATCCCTGCGACCCAAGTAGTGGAAGAAGTTAACCAATTCCCCCCACAAGCTATCCGATAACATCTGCAAGACTCTGTCTGTCTGTCTGTCTGTCTGTCAGTCTCTGTGTCTTCTCTCCCCTCACCTCCCTACCATACACACACACACACACACACACACACACACACACACACACACCCATACACCCATACAAAATAAATAAATGTAATTAAAAAAAACCAATAATATGTTACCACTTAAGTTTTGTGACCTCTTACTGAATGATAGAGACATTTGTACTCTGTGGACAGTTTGAATCTTAATTGTCCTTCGAGTTTCATGTGGCACTGGCTCGGTCCCCCAGCAGGGTGCTCTGGCAAGTGGTAGAGCCTTCAAAAGGCAGAGGTTTTGTGGGGGAGGGAACCTGCAGGTCACTGTGCACTTGGGATTTTGAAGGGAGAAGACTCTTTCTTACTCATCTTTTGCTTCCTGTCCATGAGGTCATCTGTTTTGTTCTGGAATGCACTTCCGCCAGGACGGATGGGCCTCCTTACGGAAGACTTAAAAGCTTTAGTGCCTGTAGAACAATGGTTCTCAGCCTTCCTAATGCTGCGCGCGACCCTTTAATACAGTTCCTCATGTTGTGGTGACCCCCAGCCACAATATTACTTTTGTTGTTACTTCATAATTGTAAATTTGTTAGTGTTATGAATTATAATGTTAATATCCATGGTTTCCGATGGTCTTAGGTGACTCTATGAAGAAAGATCATTTGACCCTGGGGGTCGCGACCCACCAGTTGAGAGTCCCTGTCACAGACCAAGGATGTGACTCCAAAATCAGAATTGTTAATATTTATTTCCTTCCTCCTCTTTTTCTTCCTTTTTTACCCCATTTATTTCCTTCTCTCCCTTTTTCCTATCTTTTTTTTTTTTTTTTTTAATCTAATTATATGTATTTACCAATCTCCCTTCCTCAGCCTGGGGAGGGGGAGGGTAAAGTGGGGGGTGAATACTTTTCTTCCTCAGGATAAGACATTGGACAAGGCTGGGGGAGGCTGAGACTATAAAGTGCCTGCCATTTTGGGAATCCACAAGTGTAGGATCCCCAAAACCCACTTAAAAGCTGGGCTCCTGTCTGTCGCCTGAGCTGAGGGAGCAGAGACAAGTATTTACATCTCCAATGCTCGGGGGTCAGCTAGCCTAGCCAAAATGTTGAGCTACAGGTTCAAAGGGAAAACTTGTGTCATTAAAAAAAAAAAAAAAAAAAGGTGGAAAGCTATTGAAAAAGATACCCTCCATTGACCTCTGGCTTTCATTTTGTGCATCGAGAATTCTAATTTATTATGCCCATTCTGTGAGCATTTTGAGGCTATTGTATGAAACCAGAGCCAACTATTATTAGTTAATGTCATGATGGCTATTTCTATTAATGATTAAAACCTGATCAAAGCAACAAAATAATTGTTCTAATTAACTAAAAAAACGATGCATAGGCTGATGTTAGGTAAATGGCTGCTGCTTTAATGCACAGGACAGTGATGATGTTGGAATGCCTGGTATTGTAAGTGGGCCCAAATATATATTGTACAGGAAGTTGGGAGGGGCCCATTTCTGCTTTCTAAGGCCTCAGGTTCCCAAGCCTCTTTGTCAGTAGTCAGTAAGTGGCCATATGATTTTGTCCTCAGAAATAGGATGTAAATGGGAGACAAACGAATAATTGACCAGTGAGATGTCTTTCTCTGCTTTCTGCTGGCTGGTTCAGTGGTTGGAACAAGGTGAACCAGAAGCCAAATGCCCCAAATTAAACAGAACAGAGCAGTAAGAGGGTCAGAGGTAGGGCTTCTTGTTATCAGGACCCGCCCTTTTGAGCATTGGCTCTACGTGTAGGTAATGGGATGAGTTCCCTTCTGGTTAAAGCCACTATTAGTCTTAGGTTATTCATTTATTTTAGTTGAACTTAAATTCTATTTTAAAAGATGATAAGACAGATTTTATCAAGGTTGGTCAAGAAGCCAGGAAGGCGAAATGATTGAATAATACATGGAAGAGCTGTCTGTTAGGAGCTGCTGGGATGTAATTGTGGCTGAGGTTATCTACCTTTATCTAGGTACAAAATGCAAGTAGGAATACTGGAAGGCTGACTCAGAAAAACCCCTGAGGGAAAACAAAGAGGTGTATTCCAGCTTCCACCCCATAAAACCAGCAGAACCAGTATTGCTGCTGACTGCCCCAGGAGCCCTAGTTTCTTAGACTGTACAAGTGTCATTGATTGTTCCAAAGAAGGAACTCAAGTGGCTCTATAAACTGGGTTCTGGGAATCAACACCCTTGAACATGTAGAAAGTGCAGCTGAAATTACAATACGAATTTATGCAATGCTTCCTACTATCCGTGTGTCATGTGCCCAGCAGACAAAGTTGATCCTCTCCTAGTGAAGATTCTAGCAGTTTCTGAAATTACGAAGACTAGAATGACATACGGTCCCTTTAAGCTGAGCATCTGGTGTATAGCAGCCATAGATTTCCATGTAGTTACAGACAGGAATCCCTGCATGTTGCAGAATGCTATCTAATGACTGCTGTTTTCTCTCTTGTCATGGCTTCGCTCTCTAGAAGTTCCAGACACAGACCACAGACTCTTTGGAGCTTTCTGAAGTGTAAGAACATAGAAAGGGCTCACATGGGTTCCCTCTTGTTGTTTTGTACTGTGGATAGAATCTGGCTCTGCATACTTGGGACCTAGCTGATGTTCGGAGTGGATTCATTTTCTTACACTTAAGTCCAAGTTTATCTCAACCTTCCCTTTGAGAAATCTCATCCTGGATTTGTTTTTCTTGCTGACGCTCCCTTTTTTAGTTTGTTTGGTTACCTGCGCGATAGACTGCTGAAGGCTTTGGAATGGTGCCCCACATGCTGCTTGTACACCAAGTTCACTATTCACACGGGACACACTCAGTCCCAAGCGGATCTGAAGAGACCAAAAGGTGTTTCACACACAGGTTGGCTGTTGACACTACCTACCTCGCAACTGTCAGGTTAGAGACACCAGTGAAAGGCAACCCCCTGGGCTCCAGGCCAGAAAGAGATCTTGATGTGGCATTAAGACCCTCCTGGGAATCTGACACTTGTCACTGCTTTTGTAAATGGTCACTTTCAAATTTCCATTTTGTTTTGCACCTCCATGTGGGCTCAAATCAGGCTTAATTTAACGTGCAGTTATACACGTTTCAGCTCTAATAGTTACTTACGTGTGTTTTCTCTCAAGAAGGCGAATATAGAAGTAATGTTTTAAGCTTTTTCTTTTTTCCTTGTTAACTTTACGGCTTGGCTAAGTTAGTCAGAGCTACTGAGAAAAATCGGCAGATGATTATCAGCTGATCTAACCTTCCTTCACGCTTAGTAGAGAAGGGAACTTTGTGTGCAGTGAAATAGAAACTTCACCCAGGACAGAAATGTAAATTATGTATTTAGGTACAAGGTGGAGGCTCTAGGGTTTGCTTGTTGTTGGTATTCCAATGTTGTGATGCATGTGTGTGGGGTGAGGGGTACTTAGGGTATTAGGGGAGGGTGGCCCACTACCTGGAGTCTGTGTGATTTTTATTTGCTGCTAAGTAGGTCAAACAGTCCCAAGAGTTGAGGTGGAATGGCTCTGTTTATCTGTTATGGAAATCTGCACAAACCCACGTGTTTAGATCCCAGGAAGCTTCTTGCGGGCGTCATGTTTTCTTTTGTGAGGGGACCTTACTCTGTAGCCCAGCCTGACTGAAACTCCCAGTGTAGACCAGGCTGGCCTCAAATTTGTGTCAGTCCTCTTGGTTCTGCCTCCTAAGTGCAGGATAACAGGCGTGTTTCCTCATGCCGGATATAATTTTTAGAATGTATATTCCTTCCAAGCATTTAAAATTTTCTAGGTCTGCAGCATGCCATATAGAGGGCCTCATGAACCTACTGTGGCCAAGAATGTCATTATTCCTCATTTTGGGGGCCTGTTCCTTGTCCCCCTTTGCTGTGTGTGAACAGCTTGAGGAACCCTCTTAAACTTTAAAAACCCTCTTGAACCCTTGATCCTCATGAATCTTTCTGTGTTTTGCATCCTTATGACCCAGAGATTTTAAGATGGAGACATAAGTTCATGTGTTTCTTTCTGAAACCTCGTGTGTATATCATGTATCCTCTCTTGTGTCTTCAGCATACATGGTAGATGGGGATGCCAGGTGATAGAGAAAAGTGGACCTAAGTTGGAGAACTTTCAAGGAAATTATGGTATCTATTACACACACACACACACACACACACACACACACACACACAGAGCTGAA
>CABHPQ010164215.1:0-15200 GCA_902168405.1 Peromyscus aztecus
TGTCATACGCCTGTATGATTTAACCCTCCTTGCTAATAATGGATTATGTCTTTCTTTTAGGCTATTTGAAAAGTTTTACGCAAACATGGATATCAGACCAAATCACACTATTTATATCAACAATATGAATGATAAAATTAAAAAAGAAGGTATGTTCTTTAAAAAATACTTGTTCACCACTGAAATGTGTTTATTCACCTGTGTCTTGAGAATGTGTCTTAATGTCTCATCTAGTCTTCTTTCCTAATGCTCTACAATGGTTTATCCCATTTTACACAACTTTAGGGTTTTTTAATGTAAGAATATACAGGGATTCAAGTGCTTTGAATTGTTTTAACTCATAAATGGTTTCAAATAACTTTAAATTAGGTAGCTAATGAGAATAGTGTGGTGTGTTTCTTTTTTCAAATTACTATAAATAAGTGAATGATAGAGGTGGTCATTGTATTGTTATTTCATGAAGAACTTAGTCATTGTTACATTCACAAATTGTTTTCCTTCTTATTTGCACAGAGTTGAAGAGATCCTTGTATGCCCTGTTTTCTCAGTTTGGACACGTGGTAGATATTGTGGCTTTAAAGACCATGAAGATGAGGGGTCAGGCTTTTGTTATATTTAAGGAACTGGGCTCATCCACAAATGCTCTGAGACAGTTACAAGGATTTCCATTTTATGGTAAACCAATGGTGAGCTAATCCTATTATTTCTGCTTTAATTACTATTATTGAGTGGTACAGTAGGTTTTTAAGTATGGACTTGATGTTAGGCTCTTGCTTTCTGTTTGTTTAGAGAAATTTGGTTTGTTTTTTTGTTTTTTTGTTTTTTGTTTTTTTGAACACATAGGTATTTTGTTTGATTTGAGACAGGGTCTCAGGTAACCTAGGCTAGCCTTAAACTTGTTATGTAGCCAGTGCTTAATTCTCCTGACTCTACCCCCTAAGTGCTGGGATGATAGGTGTGCACTACCTCAGAAGGCTTATATAGATATTTTTATAAAAATGCACTACTAGAGCTGAATTAATTATTAATTTATTCCAGTTAAAATGAGCAAAACTAAAATATATTATAATGTACATCACTGAAAAATAGGATGGCAACACAGACAAGATTTTTTAAAACATTAGAAATTAAGGTAGGCAGTACATGCATGGATTCTTAGCTCTTGGGAGTGGAGGCAGGAGGGTGAGAAGTTCAAGGATATCCCAGGCTACATGAAACTCTGTCTCAAATAACCAAGTAGGAAGGGGTGGTCCAAAAGGCCTGTATGGAACTCACAATTAGGAGGCCCGTGGATGTAAGCCTGGGTGATAGTGGAGTCTTAAGTACATACAATGTACCCTGACTATAGACTCATGCTGCCTTTCTGCTGGGATTGGGAAGTCATGTAAAGAGGTCTTGGAAAACCAAGGCCTGTAGCTTAGAGGATCTGAATCCTCATTCGTGTTCTGCCGTTAGCAGATTCTGCATTTCTATTTACTTGTACCGCCACTAAAATATGAGCAAGGTGAATCGGTTTAATCCAGAGATCAGCAGAAACTCTGAAGAACTAGATAGATATTACAAGCTTTGCTGACTACATAAAGTTTTTGATCCTATTGTCCTGTTCATGTGTTTTGAACCTTTTAAAATTGTGTTAAAATAATTGTTAACTCACAAGCTGTACAAAAATAGGTCATGATCTGGATTTGGCCTAAAGGCTGTGTGAAAGTACACAGTGATGGTCTGTACTGGCAGGTCTGGCCCCTGCCTATCATGGAGAAATGTAGCCGAATTTCTAAGTGGACTTATTAAATAAAAAACACAGACCCAAATATAGGGGTATAAGCCTTAGAGATCAGGGAAATAGTAAGAGCCACCAACCAACCTTACCTCACCAGTTCTGCAGCTAACAAAATGCCACAACTTCCTGTCTACCCAGGCTTTTATTACCTTGCTGTTCTGCTGTCTCATTGGCTCTTAGCCAGATACCTCACTTCCTTGTCACTGCCTGTCTGTACAGACCTCCAGGTCTCTGTGGTTGGTACTGGGATTAAAGGCATGTGTCAGCAAGCTTGGCTCTGTTCCCTAGTGTGGCCTTGAACACACAGAGACCCTGCCTGCCAAGTGATCGGGATTAAGGGCATGTGCTACCACTGCCTGACTTTTGCGTTTACTTAAAACGGTTTGCTATTTCCTCTGATCTCCAGACAAACTTTATTTATTAACATAAGAATAAAATATCACCACAGAGAAGGACCAGGCATGAGCTAATCTTGTTCGTATAGGATGTAGTCCGATAGCCGGTGGTAGCGTCAGTGCTCGGACACTAATTAAACATTTAGGATTATCATGCTTTTTATATGCTAGGAGAGAACATATTTTTCCAGTAGGTCAGGTAGTAAGATTGCAGGCCTCGCTGGCCAGATGCTCCTCTGTTGTAGCTCTTTACTTAGACACAGCAGTGAAACCAGGTGAATGGGTGTGACTGTGCTCCAGCCAGCCCTTCAGTGTTAGCTGTCACCAGCCGTTTGGAGCCTCTGTCCTGTATCACACTGTTACCTGAGTTCAGTAAGATGTTTCCTGAAGTCAGTTACTATTACTTAATATGGAGAATTTGCATAATCTAGATCTCTTTTGCTTGGAGCACAAGACTTCTTTAGGCAATTTGGCTGAGTTGAAATGGCAAGTTGGCATATGCCTGGTTAACTGGATATAAGACAGGAGGAAATGTTTGCTGTGTTTGGCACTAGCCTCACCTTGCCAACTCATTTAAATGAATGCAAAATGTCCATTGGCCCGATTTTAGAAGGTATTTTAGAGGCCTGTTCTCTGTCTGCCTTGAGGAAGCTTAGGAGGAGCTGCCAGATCTCCAGCCTCTTGACGGGATAATAAGATGCTTTGAGCTGCCTTGCTTGTATTTAAGTGCATTTAGGTTAGATCAGCAGTGAGAAGAATTTGCTTCAATTTCTAACTCAGAACAAAATGACCTCAGTAAAGTAGAACTGCCATCCTGAGGGTTTCTGTCATGATCCTTTTGGAATAAATTTAAATCTTGCTCTTTGCTGTCTTTAAGAGATGAATTGTAATTTATTTTTATGGGTATTTGGTTTTCTTAGTAATGGCACTTGGGGTTTTTACTGTTCACTAGGGTGTTTAGCAGAATTCCTGGCCTCTACACACTAGAATCTAAAAGCGTCTCAGCTAGCAGTATCTCTATAGTGCCGAGTGTCCCTGGACAGGCTGCATTATGTCCTGTTAAGAGCCGTTGTTAAGATCAGATACTTTCTTAGGTGACTGTGTTACAACGGCAGACAAGTCAGGTACCCAAGATCTGTTCAGGTCAGGATCAGGGTTGGGGACCTCAGAGAACTGACTTCTCCTGAGTGGTAGAATTTGAGCCTCAGCCCGTCTTGTCTGTTAGAACATAATGGGAAGGTTAGCAGAGCTGTCTGGCATCTGCTGCCGTAGACTAGTCCGCACTGGCCAGGCAAAGCCTGGGCTTCTGAGGGATGCTGCCTGCTTTCCTCTTCCCCAGTGTATTCTTTCCTACCTGAAGGAGGGGAAAGAGAATTGCTTTGCTTTTAAGAAATTCTTGCCTTCTGATCCACACTACTTTAAAATACCTTTTCTTCTCTTCAAGTATCAGATTCTTGGGCTAGGAATACTTTGTAGGATTATTGTGTTTTGATGTCATCAGAGAAATGTTGACTCTGAGCTCTGGAGGTGTGTTTGGTTGAATGGAAATTGCAACTTGCAGACATTTATACCCTAGGTAACAGGTCATTCGCAGACACATTTGGCCATTTCATCAGTGATGAATTTAGTCATGTGGCAAATTTAGTCTGTCTAAAGCCCCACTCCTCAAAGCTGGTGGTCATTATTCTTTTTTTTTGTGCTTGCAAAAGGCGTAGAATCTAAAGCCTTACCTAGACTTTCTGTGTCAGGCTCTCTGGGCTGTTGAATTGGGCACTATAGTTGGCAAAACACTAGTGTAGGCCAGTGTTTCTGAATGCTCACCGGTCTCAGGTGCCTACCATCTTGCTGGGCTCTGTCTGGTATAGAAAAGATTAAACCCAGTCATTGGAGCTGACATTTAAGTTATTGAATTTATTTTTTGGAAATGATAGATTCAAAGGAAAGTCATTTACAGATTTCAGTACTTTAGTCACTGTAAGTAACAAATACCACGCTGCATCCCACAGTTGGTTGATACATTGATCCTTTTGTTGGTCATTGATAAGTTTTCGTTGTTACTAAGTGAGAAAAAATGGTAATGTAGCATCTTCAGCCTTGTTATTACCATATGCAGTCTGGTCTATTTGCTTTCTGTTTGTTTTGTAATAGTGGTGGAAATTGAACTTGGGACTGCTCTCCTACTCAGATGTATCTTTACCTTTTGTTTTGAAATAAAGTCTGACTAAGGTGTTCAGACTAGCCTTGAACTTGCTCCATAGCCCAGGCAGGCTTCTTGATACAGGCTCCTGAGTAACTAAGGTTACAGGTTTGAGCTACCCAGCTAAACTTCATTTGTCCTTTAATAAAGACAGTTGAGTATAGTGTGCCTTGGTTGTGAATCACAGGCTACTTATTTCCACTAATTTCTTTCAATGATTTCCTTAAAGATGTGTTTAAAATTAGTTTGCATTGTATTTATGTACTGGGATTTAAAAAGTTAACAACTATTGTAAATAGCCTTCCACAAAGTAATGTAATCTGTTTTCCTATAACTACAACAGCGAATTCAATATGCAAAAACAGATTCTGACATAATATCTAAAATGCGTGGCACTTTTGCTGACAAGGAAAAGAAAAAGGAAAAGAAGAAAGCTAAAACCATGGAACAGGCTGCAGCAGCTGCAAACAAAAAGCCTGGCCAGGTGAGACAGATAATTCCATGTGTGGGATTGGGGGGGGGGGCGGGGGTACGGATTGGTGTGTACACTGGATCAGGTTTCTCTGTGGCAACAATTTAAAATATCAGCCTTTACTCATGGAGATTTGCAATAAACAGTTTTAATCTGATTTACTGATTTACATACTGTTTAATGGCATCTTTATCTGAGACATACCTATTGGCGTTTTTTCTTAAATTCTCCCTATAAATCATACGTAATCTCATCATCATGAGTATCCTACTCAGAGCTTCTTTGAACAATTCAAGAAGCAAAATTTGAAATCTAATAAAAGTAAAATTATCCAAAAAAAGTAGTTACTTTGAGTTAGAAATTATTTAAATCCGTTTGACGTATAATGATTATATGAAATTGTTTTTAAAAAGTAAGACTGCTCCTTTTCTCCATCATTATTTTTTTGGTATAAGATCTCAGCTCTTGTAGCCTAGATAGAGTCTGTTCACCCTCATGACCCTCCTGCCTCAACTCATAGCACGTTTGGTCTCCCCATCATTTAAAGTTTAAATGTTAAAGCCAGTCGTAATGATGCACACCTTTAATCCCAGCACTGGGGAGACAGAGGCAGGTAGCCTGGTCTACATAGTAAACTCTAGGACAGCTGAGCCTACATAGTGAGACCCTGTCTAAAAAAAAAAAAAAAAAGGAAAAAGAAAACAAAGAAAGAAAAGAAAAAGAAAAAAGTTCAACTGTTAAGTTTTATGATGTGGTCTGTAGAGTTGAAGGACATACATTTCAGAAATAATTGACAAACTAAGTAAATAAGTAGTGAAGACATAGGGATCTTAAAGTAAAATGGAATAGGGGATCTTTTACAATTAGTGTTGCTTTGTTATGTTTATGTTATAAATTGTAGCTGCTTTTTTTTTTTTTAGCATGACTGAGATTTAACTATTTCTTAATCCCAATTTCTTTTTTGTAGGGAACACCAAATTCAGCTAATACTCAAGGAAACGCAGTGCCAAATCCTCAGGTAATGTTTTCCTCCATGGGGTGCTTACCTTAAGATCATAAAAATTATGGCAATATAAAATAGTGTGCATGTCTGCAAAAGCAAGTGAATCCATTCGCAAGACATAATTGCCTGTCACAAGAAACTCACTCTTCAAAACATTTAAATTTGCCTAAGATGAAGAAAACCTGGCCTGATTCCTGTTTCCCATGAATCGGTGACAAGATCAAAAAGGCAGTGGGTGTGAGGGCTGAGAAAGGGCTTTTATTTGAGGTAGGGTACAGTCAGGATTTTACAGACATAAGGTCAGAGGCCCTTGTGAGGAACTGTTTCCATCCCAGATGGCTGCCACACTGCCTTGTCTTTCTCTGAGTCACATTGGGCAACAGTGTTTGCAGTTAGCCTTGCTTCCACTTCCCCAGCACAAATATTTAGTTAGTCTTTTTTTTTTTTTTTTTTTAAGTTTCCTGCTTTGAGTAGAGTCTAAATTACAGAATCTGACATCCACATCTTCTCTGTACCACCCAGAAAGTTACAATATTAGAGTTGTGTGCTTTTGAGTTTTTCTTCTCCTTTGTTGGTGGTGACTGAATCCTGGGCCTAGCCTATGCTAGGCAAGTGCTCTACTGAGCTGCCCAGAACCCCTCACCCCCACTGAGAAAACAGTCTTGATGCTACTCTCAATCCTCTTGTATCAGCCTCCTGAGTGCTGGGATTACAGATAGTTGTCAGCATACCTGACCCTTTGCATGCTCTTACGATCTTTCTTTCTATTCTTTGAACTCTTTCAGAACTTGTAGTCAGTTCACAAATACCAGCACTTAATTCTCTATCGTGAGCTGTTCACCAATGGTTTTTTACACTTGATCTTTTCTGTCCACGAAATTAGCAAGTAGACAGTGTTGTCTTAGATATAAATCCTTGATATACTCCTTGTAGTCTCAGGATGGGGTAGCAAACATGTGACTTAATATCTAATATTCTGCTTGGTTCTGCTTGTTTTATATAAGTTGATGCCGTTTACGGTGCACATGCATGCACAGGAACATACACAGAGTAAATGTCAGCAGGCTGTGGTTGTCAATACTAATGTTTTAGTTTTTAATTTTCTGGTGTTCTGGTAGTAAGCAGTGATGCCCAGGAGTCACATGTTGGAGTGTTAGCTGAGTAGAGTTATCAGTTGAAGTCGATGTTGCTGCCTTTTCTGGTTTATGGACTCTTTGAACTCTGTTCCAGATGACAGAATTCCCCAGTTATGAATGACCTACAGGTGTTTCATTAAATACTGTTTTCACAGAATCATAACCTTCCAGATTTGGAGTATCCTACCTTGAATGTTGGCTTCCCCTGTTGTTAGGTTTTTATCTGTATCTCTGGTGCCATTGTTTTCAGCGTTTGTTTTGGTGTATTAAGGTTTCACAAGCCCATATAAGCTGCAGTGGAGTTCTCTGAAGAAGAGTTTTCATGTTTCTTACAACCAAATACCTCACAGAGCTGTTCATATTCACAAGCTAACTTTGCCTTTTGTTTCTAATAGGTCCCTGATTACCCTCCAAACTATATCCTGTTCCTTAATAACTTACCAGAAGAGACGAATGAGATGATGTTATCCATGCTGTTCAATCAGTAAGTTCTTTACTAGACAGATCTCTTTGTAGGAGCCTCCTAACAGAACAAATAGTGCTTCTATGGCCTGAGTTCATTTGTCACCCCACAGCACTAGTTCTCTGTAGGGTCATTGATTTAGTCTGGGACTAATTGTGGATTGAAGCCTGGCTCCAAGCTTAGCAAATAAAATTCTAGATTTCCTCTGTTGGAGTTATTCTAATAGATGGAGAAAACAGGAAACAAACTTTTGACATAATGGCAGAAGTGAAATTAGCATGGGCTCTTGCAGTCCCTTCATGGTAAAATTTTATGACAAGTGCCTCCATCCTACTTGGGATTTTTCACTGAATGTGATTAGTTTTCCTAGACCAATAGCTAGTTGTTCAACAAATTTATTTATACATTTGCCTGTATTTATTACTTTTGTTTTTTTCTAGGTTCCCTGGTTTCAAGGAAGTTCGCCTGGTACCTGGGAGGCATGACATTGCATTTGTAGAATTTGAAAATGATGGACAGGCTGGAGCTGCCAGAGATGCTTTGCAAGGGTTTAAGATCACACCATCCCATGCCATGAAGATTACCTATGCCAAGAAATAACTTTTGGAATAGCCAGTTTTAAAGGACTTAGTATTATTTATAATGTTCATTTTGATTACATTGGGTTAAGTCATTTTAATGGTTGGAAGTGAAAGTGAAGTTTAGGGGAACGAGTCACCTAATTTTTTTTTAGTTTTGGTGAACTGTGAAATCTAAAGCCTTAATTTTGTACAATAAACCTTTATTTGTATTCTGTGTACTTACCACTGTTTACTGGTCTGATATTCAACCATCAAATGCTTATTTCAGTACAGAACACATCTGAAAGTGTGTAAAACTCCATAATGGAAGTTTGTATTATTTTGGAGCAGTGGATGATACAGAAGTTGAAGGGAGCAGATTGCAGCAGCTAATGAAGAGCATGTTAATGGTAAAATGATCAGTCTGCTGTTAGAAAACATGCAGTTTGCCTCCTTCAGCCCATGGAGCATAGTATTTTGCTGGAGTAGGGATTCATGCAGCATTAAATAGTGGCCATTTGCTAACAGCTGCTTATTATTTTCTAGAAAAACTACAAGTAGGACTGCTCCCTTCAGTGGAACATCTTACTTTTTTTCCTTCTTAAAGGAGGTTAATATCTAGTTTCAATCCTAAATGACTTTCAAGGGTCCCAGACTTGTTAGTGCCTGCCTAGGATTCCAGCACTATGGAGACAGGCAGGAGGATCACTGCAAGTACAAGACTAGCTTTAGCTTTTCCTTGAGACCCTGCCTCAAAAAGACAAATAAGTGAATAAAATGCTAGATCTCCAGAAGGGAATCTCTAATGTTTCCTAAAATAGAGCTCATCTTCCTTCTTTGTGATCCTGAGGATGTACACAGTTAGATGTTAGGCATGCAGTCTGCTTCTGAACTTTATGTCCCTGCACATTGTTTAGGGATATTTCTTTTGTTTTGGGACCGGGTATTACAATGTAGTCTGGGCTAACGCCAAACTCACCACATGTGGGATGATAGGCATGTGCCTCTAGTGCAAGCTTTTTGTAATTGTTAAACAGCTATGGAGTTCTAAAAGCTTCTTCTCTGGTTTTGCCTTATATTATGACTTGATTTCCTCCCACTGATGAAACCATCTTTAGAAGTTGACTTTATTTTTCAAATATAGCACATAATGAAAAATATTCTTGTTTTAGTATTTCCTTAAAACTCTCTTATCACTTAGAGTTTTTCTTGTGTATCTACAGAAAGGTCATTTTTAGAGTGTAGTTGGAAGTTTTCCTGTGTCCCACCTGGTCCACAGCCGCTCAGACCCAAATAAACACACAGAGGCTTATATTAATTACGAACTGTATGGCCATTAGCTCAGGCTTATTACTGACTAGGTCTTACATTTAAATTAAGCCATAATTCTTATCTGTGTTTAGCCACGTGGCTTGGTACCTTTTCTTAGTTCTGCCTTGTCATCTTGATCCTCTGTGTTTGGCTGGTGACTCCTGACTCAGCCTTCCTCTTCCCAGAATTCTCCTTGTCTGCTTATTCCACCTATACTTCCTGCCTGGCTACCGGCCAATCAGCGTTTTATTGAACCAGTGTCCAAAAGCATTATCCCACAGCATTAGATTTAGATAGAGATCTTTTATTACTCAAAAATTTATTAAGAGATCAACAAAATGAATTATTCCTAAAACTATATCAAAGACTTATTTTTTCCAAATAAAAGTGAAATGTATCCAAACAGCATAATTATTATGACAGATAAGTGGTTGCTTAGAAGTTTGGGATGAGGGAATGCTGTAAATCAATTATGATTATGACATGATTGTATACAGTTGCCCAAACTCACAGATGGAACAGTAAAATGGGCAGATTTTACTGTAAGCATTATCTGTGTTGGATGCAGCAGTTTGTAACATCAATGGATTAGGAATAAAATGGCTGTGAACATACAGGTAAGTGTTCACACGTGTGTCTATGTTAGGTTTTGAACAAAAGGATGACATCTAATTTTAATAATTTCCATTGTATATAAAAATTGCAGAAATAGTACATAGAACTCCGGTCAGGACTTCGGACAACCCTATAACTGGCAGTTCTGAATCGCTGGAGAGTATGCTCCTCTGTTAACCTATTACCTTAGTTTTTAAAGGCTTTTATTTATTTTCCTTCTTTAATATCACGAGTCTAGGGATCACAAATAATACATTCCAGCAAGATTTGGTTAAAATAACAGATCCTGGACAGGAAAATTATCTTAGTATAAGCAATAAGGAAAATATGCAGAGCCAAATTTTCTATATATAATCTGTTATTATAGCTTAGATATTCTGCCCTCTTACTATGGCTTAGGATAGAAAAGGGGATGGAGAGTATACACAGTGCAGGGTGGCCAGGAGACTCACTGTTGGGTCCACTAATGGCAGGCTGGATCCAGAGAATTCTTTACAGTATTTTCTTTTTGCTGGAGGGCTAGCTAGCTAGAAGTAACCTGGGAACGTGTGAACCTACTGATCTGGACATCACAGGATCACTCACCAGTATTGAGTTATGTCAACCAGGCCTTTCCTGGAAGCCCCTAAACTTAGTATCTCTAACTGCCCCAGTGGACCTGTTCCCTGGTTGAGTGATCTTCCTTCCCAACCAGAAACAACAACAACAACAAAAGCTATGGGGAGAGGGAGCTTGGTTTTGAAGGACCACCAAGAACATTTTTCAAATTGTCTTACTGTCCTTTTTAATGATAATACCAGTTGTACTTTAATTTCATTCCCCTACTGAATTTGGAGTTTGTCAGTATATGAGTAGTAAAGCAGACTCACCCGTGAGATTATATCATCTGAATTAGGATCCAATTTACAGATTTAACAGAGGTCAGGACCATACCTTAAGTCCATGAATTCTGAACATGGGGAGATCCAACTGGAGCATGGTGTTAAATTTTAAACTCCCATTCTCAAGTCAGAATGTACATCACCCAGGAAGGGTTATGGCCAAGCTATATTACCAAGGAAGATCAATTTTCTTAACTTGGGGTTTAAGGGATTGAATCTTACACACACACACACACACACACACACACACACACACACACTCCATATGTATGTGTGTGTGTGTATATATATATATATATATATATATGTAACCAAGGGGTAAGTCTGAATGGTTGAGTCCCCATCTGAGAGAGAAATATGGAAAGTGTGAGGAGATGAGGTGAAAGGTGTCCTTTAGTTTTCCTGAGCCATATAACTTTGGATGGGGCATCCCTCCTCCAGGATGTTCCAATTTATTGACCTTGTATTTCACCCTATTCCCTATGATGAACTGAGCCTGAGATGCAATCCTTGAGATTGGAGATTTTTATCAGCTATTGATATATTGTAATGATGACTGAACCCAGGACTTTGTGCACGCTAGGCAAGAGCCCTGACAGGGAATTGTATCCCAGCCCTTTCTATGTTTCTGTTTTTACGACAGGGTCTCACGAAGGGTGAGTAAATAAACAGTGAACAGCAGCCTATACAGTACTAGATCAAATTGCTGGCCTAGCCTGGGGATTCTCCCTGAAGGACTCAGATGGAGCTGGGTCCTACAGAACAAGGCAGAAGTGGGGAGGGAGGGGAGGAGAAGGAGGGAGGGAGGGAGGGAGGGAGGGAGGGAGAGAGAGAGAGAGAGAGAGAGAGAGAGAGAGAGAGAGAGAGAGAGAGAGAGAACACCAGGGCCAATGTGCATCAGAAGGATGCTATTGGGCAGATTATTCCTTGACTCTATCTTCTTGATGGAAAGAATCTACTGGTGAGACACCATTTAAAATAAGTTTATTTAGCAAAACAAACAGAAGAAAGCAGAGCAAAGTGATGGTAGTCTGAGATCGGTCCCTGATGCCTTAGCATCTGACCTGGGGAGAAATCTAACCCAAGGGGCAGCTACTTAGCCCCAGCTGCAGCTTCCTTGCTCCCCTCCCTGCTCCCCTCACACCTAACTCCATGCCTACCCAGTTTTAGCTCCACGTGCTGCAGTCTGTCCTTAGACTTGAAAGGAGCCACACACTCCTTTTAAGAATGGCAGGCTGAACACATCATTTAAAGATGAAAGTACTGGAGAACATATCTGAAAATCCAGAAAAAGGAGGCGAATGGACTCTAGTCAGAACTCTGGTCAGCTTCTCCAGTGGCTACAGTGTCTTGAGCATGGCATCAGGCACAATTGCTTGGGTCTGAGTTGTCACAATTAGAGTTAAATTCATATTTGCTCACCGCAAACACTGGAATAACCCATGCCTTCCCGGGGTCATAGTGCCTAGGAAGGCTTGGCATCGCCTTCCTTTCTCCACCTTCCCAAGACCAGTGCAAATGTCACATTAGCTTTAGCTACTTGTTAGTTATGATAGCTCGGGGTGGTTGACCTCCACTCTGCTGTGGAGGCTGTGCACAGCATGGCAGTCGAGTTTACCAGTCCTGTTTCTTGAAGTAGCTCTAAAATGGCAATTGTCTTTTAAGTCCATGTTGGCAGCTAGTTTGGGTCTGCATCAGTCTGAAGACAGCTGTCCAGTCAGAACTAAGAGTTAATCAACGTTTGCATTTTCCCACAGATGCTTTTAGAGCCTTGGATTAAAGGAAGAAAAATAGAACAAAGGCCACATTGCCATTCTACTCTGCAAGGTGGTTTCTAATTCACCCTCTCCTTGGTGTGAAGTAGGAAAGAGGATTGAAAATTCATTTTTGCCAGGCGGTGATGGCGCACGCCTTTAATCCCAGCACTCGGGAGGTAGAGCCAGGTGGATCTCTGTGAGTTCGAGGCCAGCCTGGGCTACCAAGTGAGTTCCAGGAAAGGCGCAAAGCTACACAGAGAAACCCTGTCTCAAAAAACAAAAAACAAAAAAATTCATTTTTAATTTGGCATTGATAAGAGGCAGTAGCCATGGATCATAGTCCTTCTGGGTAGCCCATGGATAAGGTGGTCAGCATCATCTCTAATAAAGATACTGAATAAGAGTCTTCTGAAACAGGCAAACTCTATGCAGGATCCTCCCCTGAAAACACTCACATGCCCTAAAAACCTTTATACGAACACAAACAAAACAGTAAAACTATTGCACACATGTACTCATATCTATGCATATATCTACCCCAAATAAGAAAACTTTTTATTATAAATATAGTTTGCATTACCAACTTATCCCTTGGAAAAGTATTCTACACAAAATTGCTTAATTTAAATCCTTGGCCGGGTGGTGGTGGCTCATGCCTTTAATCCCAGCACTCAGGAGGCAGAGGCAGGCGGATCTCTGTGAGTTCGAGGCCAGTCTGGGCTACAGAGTGAGTTCCAGGACAGGCTCCAAAGCTACACAGAGAAACCCTGTCTCGAAAAACCAATAATAATAATAATAATAATAATAATAATAATAATAATTTAAATTCTTGTCTCTCATATTGTATCTCTGAAACCACATGGTTACCAGAGTTGGAGGTGGTAGACTGACAGGGAGCTCTAGTCAAGGAACAGTAGGTGGGAGACCAGGTTTCACCTGATCAGAGAGATGCCCATCCCAAGCACCCTATAAAAAAGCAGCTACATACTGTCTGTCTCCCCTGGTAAATAGTAAACTATTTGGACCAAGACTGTTTTTCATTCAATGTTAGATCCCACATGCCTAAATCAGTACTTGGCACACAATATATGCTCAGCAAATCTTTACTAAATAGATAGAGCTATGTATTGACGACTTCTAAAATGTTCCTGAAAGGGTTTTCCAGCACAAGGGTATCCTAGCAATCGGGAGCCAAGGAATACCATAAAGTCACACCATGCAACAAACCTCACACAAGCGATTCATTGGGGAGAAACACAGAGTGGTGGCTGCCTCTGAGTGGGACCAGAGACAACAGTGAGCTGGGAGGAGCTGGTAGAAGAGTACATCGCAACCTGAAGTATTGCTTGGCCATTAACCATGAGTCATGGGGATAGGGATTTCTGACGCCCAGGGTTGGGGACAAGCCAGGGGCAGGGTGATCTTCCGCTGGCCTGTTACCCTACAGTTCCACTTCCTATGGGAGAGATGCTCAAATGCAGGAAAATGGGTTAACTGTCTTAGTTGGCGTTTCTATTGCTGTGAAGGGACACCATGACCATGGCAGCTCTTATAAAGGGAAACAATAATTAATGGGGCTGTACAGTTCAGAGGTTTAGTTCATTATTGTCATGGGGGGAGAAACATGGTGACATGCAGGCAGACATGGTGCTGGAGAGGTAGCTGAGAGTTCTACATCTGGATCCCCAGGCAGCAGGAAGAATGAGGGACACTGGGCCTGGCTTAGGCTTCTGAAACCCCAAAGCCCACCCTCAGTGACACACTTCCTCCAACAAAGCCACACCTATCCATCCCAACAAGGCCGCACCTCCCAATAATGCCACTCCCTAAGAGCCTATGGGGGACATTTTTATTCAAACCACCACAGTTACAAACTTCAAATTTCCCCCTCTTTTCTGTGACCAATCATGGCATGTACAGACTAAATACGTGATCCTTAGAAGAAGTTGCTAAGTCAGGCGATGGTGGCGCACGCCTTTAGTCCCAGCACTCTGGAGGCAGAGCCAGGTGGATCTCTCTGTGAGGCCAGCCTGGACTACAAAGTGAGTTCCAGGAAAGGTGCAAAGCTACACAGAGAAACTCTGTCTCGAAAAGCCAGAAAAAAAAAAAAAAGTTAGTTTTGATCTTGAATGTCCCTGAAAAGCCCACTTGTTAAACACGTGTTCCCAGATTGGTGTAACTGGAAGGAGTGGGCACCTTTGAGAGGTGAGGCCTGTTGAGAGGTACATACGCCATTAGGGGTGACAGAGCCTCACTGGCTGTTTTTTCCATATCTTCCGTTTTCCAGTCGTAAGGTAAGTGGTGATCTCTGTTGCTGACTTTCATCAAGATATGCCACACACCCGAGTCAATGGGAGCCGTGATCATGGACCTAAACTTCCAGACCCGTAACTCAGAATAAATAAACTGTCTTTCAGTCGATTGTCTCAGGCCTGTGTTGTAGAGAGGGAAAGCTAATGTACACAGACATAAGGGACTTGCCACCACTTCCTCAGCCCCTCAGCTCCTGCTTCCACACTGGTAGGATCTGGTTGTGGTATGTTATATAACCCACTAGCGGCTTAGGCTAAACATGACTTCTAAGAAACCTATCACCAAAGATTTGTGTAAGATGACTTTATTTATATATT